>PVJX010004256.1:0-96979 GCA_004027295.1 Dolichotis patagonum
CATGCCCAGAACCCTCTGGGCCCAGTCTCACCTGAGGCCCTATGTTTTTCTTTTTCCTTCAGAGAGTCAGAAAGACGAGAATGACCGTAATGAGGAGCAAGAAATTCTCACGGAGATGATGCAAGTGATTAAGCAAAGGGACAAACTCGTGGATTCCTTAGAGGAACAGCGCATCAAGGAAAAGGCTGAGGACCAGCACTTCGAAAGCTTTGTCCTCTCCAGGGGCTGTCAGCTCAGCAGGACGTGAGGTGCCCCGTCCTGAGGCCAGCCCTGCATGCCACACCGCCTCATTCTGGAACGGAAGTTATCCCCTCCTGCGTGGTGATTTTTATTTTTAATTAAAATTCTCATATGTACTACAGCTTCCCAAGATTTTTCCAGAGACTATAATAAAAAAACAAACCACAAAGACTGTTTTGAAATTGGCAGCCGACGTCAGCCAGGCGCTGGGATCAGAGGTGTTCTTGGCGGAAGACCAGCATTGTTGTCCCTAAAAAGTGACACAAAGACTTGACTTCCCCTCTGCTTTCATCATTTGCCTTCCCAATCCATTGCGTTACATGTTTTAAGACTTTTAAGAAGCTGCCTTTTCATGAATACATCCATATTTGCTTTTTTTTTTTTTGTCTCCCCGCATGGATGACCGGTTTCCAAATGTCAGAAAGCGGCACCAGCAGTTTAAAGATTAGGTTAATATTTAAATTGTGTTTCCAGAGAAAGAGGAGAAACCTCAAGATTACTGATTACATAAAGCAAATAACTCATATAGCAGGTGTTAATTCAATCCAGGGTGAATTTAATTTACCAGGTGTATTTATAAGCCTTAATATAATATACATAAGCAATGAGAGTTTATAGAACATTTGAGCATTAATTTTATTTTAAAAAAAAAAAAGGAAAGGAAATAAAGCTTTAACTTCATGCCAGCAGGATTGCTAGTTTTCACCAAATCCTGTTGGCTTAGGAGAGCTTTTTGTTCCCACCATGCTCAGCTCAGGGCCCCTGGAGCATAATGATAAGCGCTTTTAGAAAATGAGTGATTTTGAAGAGCTTTTTAAAATAAGTGTTGGTGATGGCAGAAAGGAAAACTCTTTCACTTGTTGAGAAAACATTGCTGAGGTCGCTGCTGCAGTGGGAAAAGGAACACACCGGTGGGCCCAGCAGAGGGAGGCCTCTTGGCACTTCTGGTCTTGGGCTTGAGCAGAGCAGGGTCTCAGCCCTCTCCTGGGACAGCCAAGGTGCTCAGTGGGACAAGGACAAAACCACTCTGACTGCCAGGGAGAGCTGAGCGGGGGCCACTCCATTTATGCAATCCCAACTTGGGCCATGGATTTGTTTTTCTGACATTTTCAATATGCCCAGACAGCTGGTGGGTGGAGTTTGTGCGCTGACATGCCGGGCTTCCCAGGGTGTTTTGACAGTGCAGATGGGGACCAAAGAAGAGAAGATTTCAAGTGGTGATGTGTTGTCATAAAATATTTGATGGTTCTCCCCCAGAGGGATTTTTTTTTGAAGATTTAGTTTGTTATGGACAAGAGAGAGACCAAAGAACTCTGTGGCACATTTGGCCACTTGTTTCTTCTAGCATTTAAATGTGTCATTAGACAAGTGGTGCTTGACAACCGTTGGCTCTGACTGGAAACCGGATTTCTCCCAAGATAGGTTGACCCAGGAAGCACTTCTGAGATGCTGTCTGCCCATAGCATCTGGCCAGCTGACAAGCCAGGAAGGTGTATAAGGGCCTCCCCTGAGTCAGCCAGCATTATGGGTGGCATTTAAACCCAGCCTTTCCACAGGTACTAAGCTCCAGAGACAGTCTTTTCTTTGCCTGGTCTTTTCTTCTTCTTTTCTAAGAATCAGGTCTTCTAGTGCCTTGAAGTCTATTATAAGGGGATTCTATTGTTGGAAAACATGTAGAGGCGTCTTTCTGTCTACCTACCTAGGAAAGCTGTACCACTTCTATTTATCTGTTCTTATTTATTTGGATGTTTAGTGGAAATTGATAGTGATTTCCTGATAATTCTGGCTTTCCTGTGGTATAATATGGAGACCTATTAGCACAAAAATACTGGAATGGAAGCTTCTTAATGCGATGTTTGGAGCAATCAGTTCTACAGTATTAAAGATGTGTGGAGATGGTCAGATTAATATTTTCAGCCATCAGGACTTTACATCCATACTTTTTCAGGTAAGAGTATAGATGCACGGGAATGTTAACTCATTTTAAGAAAAAGATATATAACTTCAGTTTTCATTCTAGAACATGCAGAAGCACTCAAATCCAGTCTTCTCAGCCAATTAGGTAAAAGTCAGTTATCTGGTGCTCGCATACATTTAACAAGGATGCTCGAAGGGTAATGTCTGGATTGTTATTGTCCAAAAGAATTAAATATCATGCATTTTGTCATATTTTCAGCTAAAAAAGCTTCTCCCAAAAGGACCAAGAATAGAGAGTTCTTGCCCCTATGTTCTGTTAATATACGAGAAATACAATTTGTTTACTTTCTCCCACAGAATACATTCTGTGGTTTAAGGCTTAACCTTATCTAGCCAAGTACAAAACATACGCCTCGTACTTAACAGTTTTCTACTTATGCTAGCTTTCTGTTTCACCAGTACATACAAACCATTTAAATGACATTCCCAAAAGTACACAAATATGGCTGTTGAACTAATTAAAACGATTCCATTCCTTACAGCAGAGAATGTTTAAGACCTAAGATGCTGTGTATTTTGAAGACACTTCCTTTGCATGCAGTGGGAGCAGGATTATGATAAAAATGCAGAGCCTTCACTTCCCCCTAAAAGAGCTCAGCAAAATGGTCAAGGCCAAACAATTTAGGACTCTGACTAGGATGTCACGATCTGGCCTCCAGTTATATTTCATAGTCAACCTCCCATACCCTCCACATTAATCTGAAAGGATTATGATAGTTACAAACTCCAAATTTTACGTAAGTTGGACCAAGAGGACAGTTGTCAAGTGTGTTCCCCCAAAGCAGTCATTTATTGATCTACGTACTTAACATTCTGTGCCCTTGGGGTTCTGCAAGCCCTGTGCTAGACGCTGAGAAACAAAGAATTTTAATCCTCCTCTCCGTCTCCTAAGAAATACAAAGATCAACAACCACCCTTGAATCCAAAGATACAAAACTATTTTTTACAAGCACCAATCTATTCTGCTCACGTTTACGTCAAGCATAAAGACTTCCATCCCTCACTATCGCAGTGCTTCTTTGGCAGTGAAAATAAGTTCGTGTTTCTAAAACTGTGAAAAATAATATCAGATTGTACTGTTTCATTTAAACCTTGACTTTGGCAGCATTAGGCTGCTTGGAATCAATCAATGCCGAGATGCAGCACGTTAATTGCAACTGAGAAAGGCAGTGGCAGGTGTTTCCATCTCTGATGAGCTGCAATGAAATTGATGTTTTCTGCATTCAGGAGGCAAATGACAACTCAGCAGCGTCTCTCCTCCCAGGAAGCAGGTTTACAGGCTTTTTCTTCCAGACTGAAAATGGCAGCATGCCCCACCCAGGTGGTTGATCAGAGAACTACCTCTACGGGGCGGAGGTGGCAGGGGGCAGCTGGGGCCACCACATGAGCTGAGAGAGTGGCAGTCAGTCACTGGATGGGGGGAGCGCCAATTGTCACCAGAAGGTTGGTGTGCAGGGAAAAGTGTACGATTTCACCTACTGTTTATCTTCTAACCTCACTGCTGAGTAGCTTGTAAAAGATTAATTTGCTCCAACAACCGGGAGCTATTTATGTGGATGGAAATGTGTTATATGTGCACCACTCTAAAAACCGAAGTGAACCAAAAGTAAATGGTTTTGTGTCTCAGGAACCAAAACATATGTGTGTGGGTTTGGTCTGGTCTCCCTGAGGGCGGCATCCGTTTCATCTCTTTCTTCTCAGTGAAAGAACCTGGGCTAAGCTTCGGTTTCGTGTGGGAATCTGTGGATTAACATTGGATATTTTATTATCCATTGGCACCTGGAAGGACTTACCTGAATCCCTTCCCACAGATCCCAGTGGAGGAGGAGCACAGGCACTCACCTCAGATCTCCCAACAAAGAAAGCTCTTTTGGAGGATGGTGAAAGGGAGGGATGAAGGCTACTCCAGCCCAGCTGCCCTGGTTCTCTCCTCATCTTCCCTGGGGAGGCCAGGTTTTGAATTCCACTCTCACTGGGAACAGCCGCCTGTGCATGGAGCTGACTGCTTGCTTTAACTCACACTCTTTTAGGACCAAATTTGCCTCTGTTCTTAACTCCAGGGCACGAACAGCATATAATGAACTAGAATTACCACTATCAAGTGATCAGTCCCAGGAGCTTTCACCGTCTTCCATGAAGTTCCTCTCCCTTGTTTGAAAGCTTTTATCTGAACAATTATTTGAGAGGATTCCCCTTTCCACCAAGTGTCAGTAAAAATGTATACAACTTCTCCTTTTTGCAATTTTATGCCTGCTGAGGAAGGACCTGCAAGGACAGTCCACTGTCTTTCTCGGAGCTTTGCAAGCTTTCCTTGGGTCAGCTCATCTGCCCTCTTCTGCTCCCACAGCTGCCGACTGTCCCCTTTGCTACTGCTGGGATCTGCAGCCACCATGGCTGAGCCTTCAGGACAGGCTGGGTAATTTCATGCTCACTCTCTCTGCCGGCACATTTCAAAAAATTACAAAAAGAAAAGAAGCAAGAATTTGCAAAAATCCTGGGTTTGATCTCCAACACTGCCAAAAACAAAAAAATATGGCAACACAGGTCTCCTGGGAAGCCCCTCAAGCACCTGTCCATGATAACCTCTGAGTTCACCCCATCTCACCACTCAGGTGCTGTAATGAGCTCTGCAGGTGTGTTAGCCCATCAAATCCTAGAAGCAAAAATCTTTAATGTAAGCCGTATGCCCATCTTTAGAGGGTAACCCTGACTGAGACACAAAGAGCGTCCGGGACTATCTAAGACTGTCAAGGTCCACAGTAATGACTGGACCCAACTGTTGGTCTCTAGAGTCTGGGCCCTTGACCCCCAGGCTGCATGGCCTGGCTTTTGTGCCTTGCGTTACCCGCTCCTTCCTTCCTTCTGTGGTTGGGTTCCCATTGCCATCCTCCCTCAATGCACCAGTCCCCACTCTGCATAGGGTAACCTGGGAAGAGAAGCCAAAGCTGCCATTTTGACATAGTATTTTACACACACACACACACACACACACACTCTAATATGAAAATAATTTTTCAAAGCACCTAACCTAACTCTGCCACAAAAACTTTTCAATACATGTGATCTTCTAGGGAGAGTCCCCTTGTTTATCTAGGGTGATCAACTACTCCTGCCACCATCATGTAACCTGGGGGATGCTTTTGCCTAAAATTAAGCTGCAGGTGCTACAGACTTACATTCCAATCCTAAGGACAGGCAACCAAGAGCACAGGGCCAAAGGAGTTTTTGGGGGACCAACTGAGTGAGGTGAGGTGAATTCTGCAGACCCTTAGAGAGACTTCAGAGAGGGAAGAGAAGCTGGGAGGATGGGGATAGAGCATGAGCCCTTGTGGTCCTGTGTGACACTTGAACAGCCTGATACTGGGTGGCAGCTCCAAAGACACTCTTGGCACAAGTTCCCTTCCTGTTCTCAGAATAGTAGAACATGCATCAACTTGAGGAAAAAACGCATACAGTATATAGTACTCATTTTGAACATGATCCCACAAACTAAATTGTCACTGATGGGGGCTCTAAGTCCAGCTCTCTGTGGAGAGAACAGCTCAGTGGTGCCTCAGTGTCCTCACCCGTGAAACAGGGCTGATTTCCCCACTCCAGCCCTTCCCTTCCTCAAGGGTTTCTACATGAGGCAGCCTGATCTGTGTCAGTTCCGATTTTAAAATGGGAACAACTATGGCCCTGAAGCAAGGCCCGCAGATTGCTGTAGCTGCTGATTTCAAACAGGAGCCTAAAGAGAATTCTTTCTGTGGTCTGTTGGCCATTTCAGAACTTTGGAAATGGAATGGTCAACTCATCAGAAAGAAATAGCAGGTGAGTATGGCAGACTTTCGGGGGCCTGCAGGGGAGAGACCCTGGTGCATCGAGACCTGCACTGTGGGGTTGACTCGGGGTGCCGGGAGAACAAGGAGCTCCTCCCCTCTCTGGGGGGCGGCTGTGAGCCTGCCAGTGCACAGGCTGAGAACCAAACATCTCATGTCGTCCTGTCCCCCGTCCCATGTGCCCCCCTTAGCAAGTGGGAGCCAGTGAACTACACATCTTGTGAAAAGATTGACTACGTTATTTAATATGAGCTCCCCATATGCAAAGATATGCACAACCATTTGGAAGAAAACAAGAGACAATATGACAGATAGTGAAGATCTCTGGTTGTCTAGCTTTGAAATTTATGCTTTCTTATGTCCCATTCTGTTCTGTTTTGTTGTATTTAATTTTACCCCCTTTAAAATAAAATTTTTTTAAAAAAAGATATCCCACTATCTGGGGTCGGGGATTTAGCTCAGGGGCAAAAGCACCTTCCTGGCAAGTGCGAGGTCATGAGTTTGATCTCAGGTACCAAAAAATATCATTAAGAGCTCCCACCCCTTGACTTGATGAAGGACTTTTGACATAATAAGAACTTTCACAGGTTATTATGCCATTTTTGTTTTAGGGCCAGATTAAAAATAATATTGTAGTGGCAACCCACTCCGGACCCCTTCTGTCTCTTCAGGCAGAAGCTTTCTTCCTTTCAATAAATATATTCTACTCTTAAAAAAAAAAAAAAGGAAAAAATAAATAAAATGGGAACAATTAAAATTATAATTGGAATGACCAGTGGTAAATCTTAAGCAGTTCAAATCCCAACAACAGAACCAGAAAATGACATTTCTTATCTTGGCAGAATAGACAAATTTCTCCTGAGGAGACACAAGCAGTAAACCAGGCCAGGAAGCATACCCTTCAAATTACTGCTTCCTCTCCGATATCATTCAAGTCAGAATGTGAATCTCTCTGGAGCGCAAGTCTCTGAAATGACCTCTGCTGACCGGATGTCCAGCCTCTTACACACATGGCCATCAGTAGTTCAGCTCTCTTCTTTGGTGTTTTCTGGAGATCCTATCTGGCCATGGGGACTTGCTCCTGTCTCATTGCTAGAGGTAACACTTCTAATCTTCCCCTCAAAACAAACCTCTGAATAGCTTTAGTGTCTCCTCCAGCAAAGATGGAAACAGAGACACTGTTTCCATGACACTGTTTACAGGTCATGGAAGCCTGGAGATAGTGTGTGGGAAGAAAATGGTTACAACAGAAGCCAAGAAGGCCTAGACTCCAGATCACACTGCACTGGGAAGGGGAAGAGGAGAAGACAGTCAAGACTCTAGGTGTAATCTCAGTGACCTGTGACCTGCACTGCACACCAGTAGAATCCTGGGGACCTCAGGTGTTCTCCCTTGCTTGGCTGCATGGTATGTGGCTTGCACCTGCTTCCTTCTGATTTTAAAAACATATCTGCTGTCCTCTTCCTTGGATTGTCTCCATTCCTCTGCTGAATGATTCGGGAAGGAACTACTGGTTTTAGGGCTTTGCCTCTGCAGCTATTGCTTAGCTATTATGCTCAGGGGAAGACATTCCTCTATCAGTGTCTGCAGTTTAGTAGGAGTCTCAAAAGTATAGATAAGCAAGTCATCTGTTTCAAAGAATTTGGGACACCCCACACCCTCCCTGGTTGGTTCTCAGGTTCTTTGTGTGGCATCGCCCTGTGTGACCCTCAAAAACATCCCATCTCAGGCCACCATGTCACCAACTAAAGCTGAAGTCTTCTACCTTCATCTTTGCCTGCTCCTCAAGAGAAGCCCTTGCTCCTCCGCCCACCCCTGCCAGCAGGCAACCTTCACTGAAGCAAGTGGGACTCCTGGAGTACATGTTCACTGACATGCTGGTCTTCAAAGGCCACCACTAATACCCTAGAGTTCCCACAGGCTGTCCCATGAGCTTCTCACTTAAGACCCTTGCTGGGGCCGAGGTGGCCTTTTATCTCTCAGACTGCTTTCATCCAAGAGCACACTTTGCTTTCCGTGATCAAAGAGGTCCCAAGGGGCCCTAGCAGGCTTCTCTCTCCCCTGCTGTTTTGATGTGCTCAAAGAGACTCTGATTATTGATTGGGATCCAGAGCTTTTCTAAAACCCTCACCACAGTCTGCAGGGACTGCCGTGTTGTCCCTAGATGCTGTGTTAGGTGTCTATGGCTGCTGTTCCAAAGGTCCATCAACTGGGTGGTTTAAAACAGCAGGAATCATTTTTCCCTCAGTTGTGGAAGCCAGAAGTCCAAACTCCTGGCTTTTTTCCTGGACACTCTAGGGGAGGGCCCCCCACCCCTGGCAGGCGTACCTTGACTTGAGGCATTACGATGCCAGTGGCCACTTCCCTCCTGTGTGGCTTCCTGTGGTCTTCAGTCTGTGCCTGTCTGAGAAAGTTTTCCTCTTTTCCTAAGGACACAGTCATATTGGGTCAGGTGCCCGCCATGCTGCAGAATGACTTGATGAGCTATTTCGAGGATCCTATTGCCAAAAAAATTCATTCTCAGGTATCTTCTTTAATAGACACAATTCAACCCATCAAGGAAGGCATTCACATCTATGCCTACTGAAAGCCACTTGAGTTTTACCTTAATTTTGTTTTGGGATGGTTGATTTACTGCTATCGTGAGCTGTACAATAAAAAGTAGCACAGTTAATTAAAAATGAAACAATGTGAAAAAAAAGTTGGCAGCTTTATAACAAATACAGATCATACATATAAATAATGAAATACATCTGAATGGAACACCTAGACACCAACTGTCTACCCATTATCTTCATACTTATAGTCACTCTTTTACTCTCCTTTTAATGATTACCTCGGTGTTACAACATGATGATTCATTTATCAAAGTCCAGTATCACTTTGTTATTTGTCCTCCTCAGACAATGACTGGACCTTATAATATTCAACTTCATTTTCTCACTTCCCCGTTTGAATGCGCCTGCTTTTGTCTATTTTAATTTGGTGTATCTTTGTTTAAAGCCCGTAAGATGTTATTTTTGTTATTGTGTGTATTTACGGTGCTTTTAGGTTTGTCCATGATATTGCCTTTTTATTTGTTCTTTTTTCTTCTCTGTGGCTCCCAGCTTTGGTCTGGGGTGATGTTTTCCTTCTGCTGTATACTTTAATATTTCTTCTTGTTTGGCTTAACTATTGACAATGTTCAGTGTGTGTTTTTTTTAAACTGGAAATATTTTTATTTTCTCATTGTCAATTGGAGTGGACTGTTTTTCCAGACCAAAGTCTGGAGTTTCAGACCAAAGCAAGGGGGCTTCTTGGGATCTCCTTCCCTGTTCCACCTAGTGACCCCTGAGCTTTTGTCCATTTATCCTTGTGAGAGTCACAGCTGCCCTGTGTGACCTCTCAGCTCCCTCTCCTGAGACTGGTAGATGCCCTCAGGGAAAAGTTATCCCTGAATAATGGGTTCAGCTCTCTGGGACTCCTCTTTGGCCTTGTAAGTTCTTGGCTGTATAAATGTCATTGCTTCCCAGTGGTCTCCAGCAGATTTATTTTACACTTTGTCCAGCTTTTCCAGTTGTTCTCAGTGGGAATGTTAGTCTGAATGAATCATGGTCTATTCTAATATAATCTGGAATCATAATTTCACTTTAGAGACACTTGGGAGAAGAGATCCTCAGACCTAATGATAGAGTCCTGCCTGGGATTAGCCCAGTCATCATGGCAGCAGTGCAATGCTAAATGATCATGGTGCTTAGCTCCTTCTTCCCAGAAGCCTGTATGACTTCTTCCTCCCAAAAATCTTTGCCAAAGCTCATCCATGTAAAGATTTACCCAATCCCCTGCACTCTCACAAAATAAATTAGCTTACATCAGCCCCCAAAGCCCTTCCCCCCTCAGAGCATATATAAGGCAGCCCCGCCCTTCATCTGCAGGGAGACGCCACAGCCCTCTATGTGGTGACTCCCTCCGTGCCCCCATTAAACTCTTTTTTATCTAGTTGCCTCCTCTCTTTTAATATTTTGCTTTGCTCTAGATTGAGTACAAAGTTTCAACTCAGTCACCTATGGTATTAGTTTCTCAGTTATTGACTATGATGTAACTTGCAGCAAGTTGTTTAAATTGAGTTTCAAATTATTTGCCCACAGATGGAGGTGATGGTAAGATCATTCATGAGTTACAGATGTGATACTAGTAACCAATATCTATTAAGATAAGACTTACTATGTGCCAGGCACTGAGATGAGTATTTTATTTGTATTAACTCTCTTGTTCCTCCTAATAACCTATATGGTAAGCATAGGTCATTCTCCTTGTCACTGACATAATGCCTAACCCCTACAACTCAAAGAAGAAGAGGTTTATACTGGCTTCCATTTCAGTTCATACTTATTCTTCCTATGCAGGATGGACATGGCAGAGGACAGCTGCTCAACACATGGTGGACAGGAAACAGAGTGAAGGGAAGGAGGGAGATAAACCTTCCCAGGTCACGTCCACCGTGATCCACCTGGTCCAACCAGCCTTGGCCTGCTAACATCCCAACTGGTTATCCCCATAATCCAGCATCTCATAATCCAGCCAGTCTTTGAGCACACGAGACTTTGCGGGAGACATCCAGACATGAATCATAACAATTTTAATCTTAATGAGAAAAAGCCACAGAGAACTTAAACAACTTGCACCAATAGTTATAAACCCAGCTGCAGAGGTAATCTGAACCCATATCCTTACCACTACATGATCCTGCCTTGTAAATCGCAAAGCCCAAAGGCTGGAATTGTTAAAGAAGGATAACAGGACCAGGACTGGAGTGGTGCTGGGTAGCTGAGGACAGCTAGAAGACTAGCTAGAAATAAGGTATTTTAAGGGAAGGGCTGAGACAAGACTGGCCTAATTGTGAACTTTCAATTAATGTGGGCCACTCAGGGAGTTAGAGAAGGAGACCATGGAAGTAAAAAGAACTGTACAGAGTATATAGTCCCTTAACTGGTTTTTAAAAATTAATCATTTTGTGATAGACTGTCTTTATTGAATTACAATGTACACGAAGTTGTAAATTATCAAGTGCACAGTCCATTAGTTTTTAAAGTGACTATATCCATGGGACCAGAACTCAGACCAAGAAACAGAACATTCGCTCCAATAGCCTTCCTCATGCACCCCACTTAATCACTCTCCCTGTCTAAGCTAATTGCTATCCCAACTGGTAGTATCATAGATTTGCTTTGTCTGCATCAGAATTTATATGAGTAAAATGAAACAGTCTGTGCTCTTTTGTATCTGTTTTTTTCACTCAATGTTATGTTGTGAGATACATTCCCATTTCTGCGTATAGCTGCAAATTGTTCATTCTTATTGCTAAACTGTCACAATTTGGTTTTTGATGTAACTCTCAGGCATTTAAATACAGTCATGCCGCCATGGACTTCCTGCAATGCGTGCACTGATAGACTCAGAACCTAGACTTGCAATTGTTGGTCATAAAGAACATGTGATATTCAGCTTTAGCAGCCGTGGCTTCATCTTATAAGTGGTGAAAAGGGAAGTCCATAAAGAGAAGAGATTTGTCCAAGAGCACCTACTTACTAAACTAAGAGTAGAACTGGGATTATTCTCTCTCTGTGCAATTTGCCCAGACTTAGCTTTCAGGGAAAGGCTGGTTTTGACATTCAGATCACACACATTCATCTTGAGCCTTCTTTATAGTAACCTTCTTTATAGTAACCAGTGACCAATAAGGAGGGGGAAGCTGTGAGTGGGGCCATAATCGCAAACAGCAGCTTAGGTGAGAGGGCGCAGTATAGGTTATTCTCTGCACCTTATGGAAAGACACTGTCCTACTTTATGGCTGTGCCTGTAAGCAAGACTGAGATTCCATCTACTTCACTGCCAGCTCCTGGGTGAGGCACTTTCCCATATATTAGCTCATCTAATCTTCTGAAAAAACCTAGACCCATTTATATCCATAGGGATTCTAAATGCATTATGTCAGAGTAAAGTATATGAACAAACACGAACAATTTAGAACAGTACTCCTGTAAGGCTCTCTGCTAAAGAACCAGCTGAGCGCAGACTGATATTTTATAAAATACAATAAAAAGAATTACTAGAAAGATAAAAAGCACTCAAGATACAAGCTTCCAGTTTTCATTTTTAGACTAAATGGACATCAAATTGCATTCTCAGTTACTATCAAAGTTTCTAAAAACATAATTTCTATGTATCTTTGTAGGCTAATAACAGGATTCAGATCAACACTGATTTACAGACTACACTTTAAGTAGCACAGATTTTTAAAAATTCATCACCCATTCTCCATCATCCTCTCAAGAGATTAATAGTTATCTTAGGGGCAGAACATTTTGAAAAGCAAGTTTTCTCAAACCCTGGGAAGCATTCACACAGGTTTCTGCCTACATTAATGAGATTTGACCATTCCTCTGTCTTTATCTCAAAAAACTCTTGCCCAGGAAGATAATAGTTGCAAATAGCTTTATCTTTATTGTACTTGTAAAGCGCTTCCCTTAAGATCTCACTGAAGTGAATATAAAACTAGTACATGTTTTTGATAGCATTAAAAGGACTGTTTACTCTTTAAGACTCTTGGAAAGCTTCGCCTTATAGTTGCCAACCCTAAACTATTGTATCACAATCCTTAGTCATACTTAGGCACCACTGCACTCAAAGACCTGGCTTCCTCTAGATCTTGAGGCCTTAAAAATATGATAAAAGAAAAGATATATATATATATATATATATATACACCCTTGTTGTTCTCTTCTACTTGAAGACACCACAAAGACTCCCCTTTTGACTGTGTATTAAAAGCTCAGCTTTCTCTTTTTCATGACATGTTTTGCTGGTACTATTTTTTGAAAGCCAGAATTCAACAATCAAAATTCGTTCCTGCCAGGTGGTGTGTGGTGCACGCTTGAATTCCCAGCTACTCGGGAAGCTGAGGCAGAAGGATAGCAAATGTGAGGCCTACCTTTGAGATGCTGTCTCAAAATTAAAAAGTCCAGGGGTGTAGCTCAGTGGTAGACCACTTTCCTAGCATGTGTGAGAGCCTTTTTGCACTCCCCAACAAGGCAAACAAAAATTGAAAAAGGTTCTGTTTTTTTTCCTGTTAGTAGTTTTCAAAGTTTGGAGGAAACCATAAAAATTGCTACACTTGAAACTGTTGGTTGTAAGGAATGGGTGGTGTCCAGCTTTAGCAGTTACGGTCTTGGCTTCATTTTCTCTGTGATGGAAGGGAAAGAGCAGAAAGGCAGATGTGTCCAAGAGCACCAGGTTACTAAGCTAACAGTAGACCCAAGATTGTTCTAGCCCAATGCAATCTGTCTAGGTCTGGTTTTCAGGGGAAGGCTTGCCTGGAGATTCAGAAAAATCTCCTCAATTTAATTTGGCGTTGTCTTTATAATTACCCTCGGGTAGGATGAAACCATGTATGATCAATTTAATAAGAAATCGCCATGGGTAATCCTGATTATGCCATACTTAGGGTCTAAGTCCTGGATACAGACATAAGCACTTTGTAAAAGAATCATAGAACATGCTCAAAAATCTCGGTGTGGATGGGCTCCATCAAAATCACCTAATCGTGTTGGTTTAAAGGCTCCCTATTTTTTTTTTATTTCACTTCAGAGTCAATGAATCTGAACTTCTACAGGTAGGTCTTGTTAGTGGTCGCTAACTCTGATTAATCCCAGTTGGTCTTGAGAGCCACTCCAATCCCTAAAGGAAGAAACAAACTCCGACGGAGCCATCAGCTTTCCGAAGATCACCCAGCTACCCAGCAGCTTGGTCTTCCAGTTCACAAGAGCTGCAGGTCGGATTTTGAAGACGTCCTTTTGCCTTTGCTCACTTGGACAAGAGCTGTTATTGATGTAATCAAAACACAACATCCTAGCGACTTGCACCGGCAGGCTCCATACATTGTATCAGTATGAGTCCTTTATACACCAGGTTCTCTGACACCCTCTTACTGGCAGGCAGTTTTCCGGCAGTCACTATGGCTTTTACTGAGGCAGGATGAATTGGGAGAGCGCTGTCCCACAGTGCCCGCGGTTGTGCCTTCCCCAAGCTCCGTTCCATCAGTACCAGCTGGGGAGCTGCTAGCAACATGGGCGGCTCGCAAGAACAAGCGCTCCTGGGCTTCCAACTTCTCAGTCTTAAAGGGGTTGGAGAGGAGGACGCTGGCACCGGGAATAAGTGCAGGACAGGCTGTTGGTGTCCACTCTGGTGGGGCCAGACTTACAGTTCGGGCCCAAGTCTTAGGCACAAGGCCTGGACCTAAGGGGACAGGCGGCAATGCGGGGCGGGACGCCCCTCCCAGGCACTGAGAGGTAGAGTGACCCTGTAGGCTCGGTTCAGATCCTGATCTGTGCCGCGACCGTGCTGGGCGGGAGCCTGGGGAATGAAGCTTCCCAGCTCCAGCGCTGCCAGCCCCTGAACAGATAAGGCCGCTCGGCCTCCGGTTAGGGACACACTGGGCCTTCGTCCCCTCCGCGTCCCCTCTGCAGACAGCCCGGGCCTGGCCGGCCGGAGCAGAGCGCCCTAGCAGGGCGGAGGGCGGCGCGAGGGAGGGCGCGAGGGAAGGGAAAGGCAGCGCGAGCTGCCTCAGATGCTTGGAATAATTCCGCTTCCGTTTGGAAAGCCGCAGCCTCAGTCCCGCCGGTCCGCCCAGCGCCGGCTCCGGCTCCAGCTGCAGCTCCAGCTCGAGCTCCAGCTCCGCGTCCCGCTCGGCCTGCGCCCGCCCGCCGCGGCGCCATGGCCACCTCCCCGCAGAAGTCGCCGTCGGCCCCCAAGTCCCCTACCCCCAAGTCGCCCCCGTCTCGTAAGAAAGATGACTCGTTCTTGGGGAAACTCGGAGGGACCCTGGCCCGGAGGAAGAAAGCCAAGGAAGGTGAGTGCGGCGAGGCCTGCAGGGCGCCGCGCACCCGGCGCACCGTGCGGCGGGACGCGCGCTTCCTGCCAGCCGGGCGGGAGCCAGGCGCCCCCCGCGCCCCCGCGCCCCGGCCCGCAGGGCCTCTGCGCCCGCCGCGCGCTGCTTCCCCGGCCCGGACTGGAACAGGCCGACGTCCCTGCCCGGCCGCGGGCTGGCGCCGCGTGGCCTCGGGAGGCGGCGGGGCTCAGAGCTCAGCCCCAGCCGGCAGGCAGCGTCCCGCGGTAGCCCCGTGTCCCCGCCCTCTGGGCGCCCGAGGGCTGGCATTTCCCAAGTTTCTGCAGAAAGTTTTCAGGGCGCCGTCACTGTCACTCTTTGCCTTCATTGGCCTTTCGAAATCGAGTCCTTTCCTGGACTTGCTGAAGCCGTCTTGCAGCAGCTTAGCAGCGCTGGCCTCTTGGGGGGTCTTCTCTGCACCCCCGGAGCTCTGTTGACGAAGCTGATCACTAATGTTTGTTGAATGAATAAGTGAGTGACAACGAGCTGTCCCAGCCGGTCCTGCCCTGCAGGAAATGATAAAGTCTCCCCCAAGGAGAACACCTGGCTTAGATACATCCTTTGGAATCTTGAGCCTTGACCTGGGGTAACCTCAGGCTCTTAGGGCTTCTAAAAATTCATTTTCTTTTCCCTGCCAAGGTGAATTGAGGCAATCTTGCTTCCCCCCCCCCTTCCTAGTTTGAGTCTAAAAGTATTTTGCCCTGTGGGTAGGTTTCATATCTTGGTTTTGGAGTTGAAAAAAATGAGGTGATAATTCTCAAGAAGCACTGCAGTGACTGTAAAGTGTGTGGCTAGAAACTGCTGGGTTAAAAAATGTCTTCAAGAAAAAAAAAATGTCTTCAGTAGAGGGCCCAGTAGATTAGAAGTGAATTTTTGGAAAACTGTGGTGTTGAGATGTAAAAATTCTATGTTCTCAAGTTATCTTTAAATTTCTTTTATTAGTGTATGCTTGTGATACGTCATCGTGAGGAATTGGTACATATGCATAGGACATCTTGATCCTTCTTTATTTCCCCACACTCCTCTTCTGTTTTATCCATCCCCAGATTAGCTTCTCATCTTCAGTCTGTCTCCCTGAATCCTATAGTCTCTTACTTTGCTCTTTGAATTGTTTGTGCTTTGTCTTTCGCATATAAGAGAAACTATGCAATATTTAGCCTCTGTGTTTGATTTAGTTCATTTAGCATTTAGCATTATGGTCTCATTTTCCTACAAATGAATCGACTTTATTCATTAGGATGGAGTAGTATTCCCTTGGGTGTATATTCTGCACTTTTTAAAATCTATTCATCTGTTGGTGGGTGTATAGGTCACTTTCAAGATTTAGCTATTGCCTATCAATGTCATGTGATGTCTTAAACTCTTGGGAAGGTACTCAGAAGAGGTCTGCCTAGGTCTAATGGGATTTCTACTTTTAGTTTTTTGAGTAGGCTCCATATTGATTTCCGTAGTGGTTGTACTAGTTTATATTCCCATCAACAGTGTAGATAGAAGGGTTCTGTTTGTGCTAATATCTTGCCAGCATTTGTTTTTTAAATTTTTGATTGTTTGCTTCTTTTGTTTGAGACCCCGTCTCAAACAAATACACAAAAATGAGGCCTTGACTCATTACATACTCCAGCCTGGACTTGCTGCTGTGACTCTCCTGCTTCAGCCCCTTGTGTGCCTGGATTACAGACGTGTGCCACTGTGCCCTGCATTGTGTTTTGAATTCTTGATGATAACCATTCTTTCTGGAGTAAGATAGAATCTCCGTGTGTTTGATTTGCATTTCTCTAATGGCCAAAGATGCTGAACATTTTTCCATATCTACTATATCAAGTTGGCTTAATGTATAAAAATGACTTCAGTGTTGAGAATTAGCAAACTTGACCCAAGAGCTAGACTTCTATTCTCCAGATTTATCTGAGAAACAGCAAAAACACATCCCCAAAGTTTCCCCTCAATTTTACTATAGTTGTCTCAGTGGCATCACAAGATCCCCAAGGGATCAGATAGGCCCAAACTCTATACTATATACTGTTTTTTCCTACAATACGTAACTTATGGTAACGTTTATAAGTTGGGTGCAATAAGAGGTGACAAAACAAGAGGTGACAATAGTAGCTAATAATAGAACAGTTAGAACAATATGTGCACATCACCCCTCGTGATTATGTTGTACTCACCCTTCTTTTGTGATGCTGCGAAATAATACAATGCCTGGTGATAAGACAAAGTGAGGAGGGTACCATAGGCATTGTGGGCATTGTGATGAAGGGTAGGCTGCTGAGCAGGGGGCACTTGAAGACAAGGCACTGCATGGGTTGACAGTTTGACAATTGAGATGATAGTTCAGACGGCTGCTAAGTTACAGATGCTGGGTAGTATATACCATGTGGATACACTGCACAGAGGAATGATTCATGTTGTAGACGAGGAGGTAGGATAACATGAAATTCCATCATGCTACTTGGTTAAAAACTTACAAATTTTTATTTCTGGATTTCCCATTCACTATTTTGGGACTCCAGTTGGCCCTAGGTAACTACAATAAAACCATGGAAAGTGAGGCTGTGAGTAGGGAGGACTATTGTATTTTGATAAATCATAGCTTAGTGTACAGGTGGTAATGCATCATGAAATCCTGGCTTGGAACGCTCTATTCTAGACTATCCTTCTAAATTCTTTCAACACTGTTCCTGCCTTGGGCTCATAATTCTTGGAGCCTGTGATCTGCCAAGAGTACCCACCCCACCTTCGCCAACTCTGGGAAAAGTTTGTGTTTGGCCAAAAGGTGGTATTTCTGTACCCACTCCTATCTGTGGGGCTGAGAGTGAGTGTGATGGTGGCCCTTTGCCCTTTTCAAGTAGGCTGCACTGGAGGCTTGCTTTGCCCAGGCTGAACACCCTCTGTTCCTAGAGCCAGTCGTCACAAACATGAGTTTAAGGCTGTCTGGCCTCCTGTCCCCTTTTCCAGCCAGAGTCCTTGCCAGAAACAGAAGGCCGATTTCATTGGGATTTTAGAAGGAATTAGTGAAGGGATTATTTATAGAGTTGTGGGCAGCATTAAGGAAACCAGAAAGGGTGCTGAGATACCTACTGGTTGGCAGCAGGGGAAAGCTGTTTTACCCCTGGACCTAAAGGAAGAAGAGAAGCAAACTGGACCCCATGGGAATCTGGGGCTGTGGCAGAGGGACTGTCCGACAGGAAGGATAGTTGGAAAGGGATACAGCCACTGTCAGAAATGTGCAGATGAAGAGGGAGAAGACCGTATGAGAAAGGTCTGTTCTCTAGTTGCTTCATTTCTCTTCCCATTGACTGAGACCAATGGGAATCACCAGGGAACAGGAATCTGGGTGAGGTAGTATGTAGGGACCAGCTCCTCCCTGTCCTAGCCTAGACTAGATCAGAGAAGTGGAGGGACTTGGAAAGTACCCAGCAGGCTTTGTCAAAGGGAGCTGCCCAGAAGTCTACATAGCACAGTAGTAATTGAAGCCGACCAATCCAGATGAAGGCTGGGCGATTACCTCCCTTATTCTTGCATAGACACTTTGTTCTGTTAATGCAACTAACGGTACTTTTCCTTTATTCTGCAGCTGCATCAGAGAATCCCTCATTGAGTTTGTTATTTAACTTTTATGTTGGTTGCTGCTAAATGTGCCCTAACTTGGGTTTACTGAACTGGGTTTTTGAAACCAAATGTAAGATCTCATTGTTATCCCTGTTGACTGCAACCGGGATACAGAACTGTGAAGTCCTGATTCTGTCAGTCTGCTTGGGAATCCAGGGACTATAACTGGGAGAATGGGAGAGCCCACGGCTTCTTCTAAAGGGCAGGTCACCACCCAGCTCCAGCTGCTTGCCATCCCCACCTATAGTTCTGCAAGCCATTCAAAGAAGGCAGCAGACTCGGTGTGAAATGACTGTGCTTATTGAGTAAGTGCTGGCCGCATTGGTCAGGGTGCCTTTGTCCAGGGCTTTCTGACTGTCAGTGTAACAGTGCGGCTGGGTCCTGCTCTGTATCCTGTATGAGTTCATAGCTCTGTGCACTGCAGAATCTGTCTTCTACTTTACTCTTGTTCTTCTTGATTCCTCAAGATCACTAACCTTGGTCTGTCCCTAAATTATCACAGTGCTTTGGCATGGAACCCTTACCTCCAGTTCATTCATTTGATACCTTGCATGTCTAGGACACAAAGATTGGAAAGACACAGAACATGTGAGAATATGTAAGTCAATAATTTAATGTAGAAATATGTCTTCCCAAGAATACTACGTGCATCCTGGGATAACTTAAGCCTTATTAGATTACATTAAACAAGACCTCACTCTTGTGTTTTCATAGGAAAAACTAGTGTTACAAAGGCAAGAGAAAATGGGAGTTCCAAAAGGATAGTATTTAGAATCAGACATATTTAGGTTTGATTTCTGTTTTGGTTCTTTATTTATCACTGCTTTGGGACAAGTTTCTTGAACCTCTAAGCCTCTTTACCTAGAAAATGAAAATAAAAATTGTGTCTTTCCATGGAAAATATAACGGTTGATACACTGTGTCAACTTGAGAAGTTTAGAAGTTTAACCAAGTGACTCAGCAGGCGTCCAGGGGCCTCACTTTGTAAACATCCTCATCCTGTGCAAGAGGGGGGCGCAGAGATGGTGTGAGCGCTACACCCACCTGAGGCTACTAGCCTATGCACAATGTAAGGGAGGAGAAGAGGCTTGCTTTACCCGGTTTTGTTCTTGTTGCTTTTGCTGGCTTCCGCTGCCATGAGCAGTTACACCTGTGCCACACCACCCTGCCTTGGCGCCAGCTGATTACGGACTGAAACCTCCACAAACTGTGGGCTAAATAAACCTTCCCTTCCTTAATTTTGGATGTTGGGTAATTTTGGATGTCCCAGCAACGAGAGAACAGTAACTATGACAGAAGGTATGAAGTTTAAATGTACATCACATGGCCCAGATAATAGCAGTCACTGAAATTGACAACTCGTTTTTAAAATTTGAAACAGGCTTTATTATAAATACAGAAGGTCCTACCGATTCTGTAAACAGCTAACTGGTGACTGTAGGAAGCCTTCGTGGTACCATCTTGGTCCCTCTACGAGCTAATGAGCCTTTCCTTGCAAATCAGAACCTTCTGAGTCTCGTGGTGGGATATTTCACGTTTAAAGTATCATTTCCCATTTCTGTGAGTTTCTAGGTGAGTAGTTAGGTGGCTTTTGTTTTTCTCTGGGGCTCTTTTCTTTTGGGTTTTGTGGTGGATTAACTAATGATCACCTTGTAAGACCCCACTGAACTGAATCAGCCTGGTGCTGGGTTAGAAAGGCCCACCTGAGCATTGTAACCAACAGCATAAAAAAGAAAACTGAAAGGGAAGATGGTGTGCTGCCGATTCTCCTGGGGAAGCTTGTCATGCTGGCTTTCCTGATGTGAACTCAGCTGTTACCATCTTCTGAGGGCCTCCCTGTTGCTGAGGATGGCTATGGTTTTTTCATGGGAGCTCTGGTCCTTACCTTGAGTATCGCTTCCTAGCTCTACTGCGGATCCCTCAGCCTGCTGGCACAGAGCCTTCTTCCCACTGGCACAGACTTTCTAGCTTCCACCACTGACCTTTGGGCCTTCCCAGTGCAGATCCTTGATACAGACTTGCATGAGACATTGTCGTGGGCACTAGGCCTTCAGATGGACTCTTAGGGGACATTGCCGTGGGATCCAGACCCTCAGTTGGATTCTTTGTGTGGACATATTTTGGCTCTCTTTTGCATGCATTTGGCTCTTTGAGTGAATATTATAAAATATTCCTATAAACTACATGCCCTGTATAAAGTCTTTTCCTTTATAAACCTTGATTATAACAGGTTTCCAGTCTACGTTTATATTGTATGTGGTCCCCCCCGGTTGGGTCTCAGATCAGCCACTTGGAAGTGACTTGCCACAGGACCATTTTCAACTTCCTTCCTCTTCCTCTACATGTGTCCTCAAAACTTGTTCTTCAGCTCCTCACCGGAGGTTTCAGAAGAGTTGCTGGATTTGCTTCTCCTTCGTCACCTTCCAATACAGTATTCCCATTCTTTCTCCAGTCATTTTTAAGTGCTTCGTTCTGGAAAGGAAAACACAGACAAAAATCCTTGTCCTTTATAGAACTTGTATTCCTGCAGAGGAAATGTAAGAGACCAGGCATGTTGGTAAAACATTCCTATTTTGTCAAAGTAGCAGTGACAAGAGCTATAGAACGAAATAAAGCAGGAAAAAGAAAAACAGGGTGTTGCAGGATGAGAGAGGGTCGGTGGTTTTTAAATAGCTTGGCTGGGGAAGGACTGACTGAGGAGGGATATGGGAGCCGACCTCGAGGCGCTGCGGGACGGTTACATGCGTATGTTGGAGAACACTCCAGGTGTAGGGAGTGGCACATTCAAAGACCGTGAGATGTAGGAGTGGCTTTGGTATGTTACTGAGGACCAACAAGGAGACCTATGGCACTGGAGGAGAAAGGGGCCAAGGGATCTGGGGGAATTAGGGCTAGGGCCTGAGCAGGCTAGGTAAGGAACAATGGCATTGTAAGACCTAGGCTTCTGAAAAAAACAAAAAAACTAAAAAAAGAAAGCAAAGAAAAAAGACTTGGGCCTCTGCTCAGAATGAGACAGGAAGGTTTGGAGGGTTTGTCCCCAAACAAGCAAACCTTTCTGTTTTAACAGGAGTGTTCTGATCATGTTAACTGACCAAAGGGTGGCAGCGCGGAAGCAGAGGGAAGGCAGCAGGCACCTAGAATGGCCCAGGGCACACATGATGGTAGTCCTGAGGAACATGGTAGCAGTGGAGGGAGCGTCTAATTCTGGATGTAAAGATACAACAGATAGGAGTTACTAGAAGATTGCGTAGAACCTAAAAGAAGAGAATCAAGGTGGTTTTAGGATTTGTGTTTGAACAACTGGAAAGATGGAATTGGTTTTAACTGTAGGAGAGACTTGTGCAGGATCTGCTGGTTTGGGAAGAAGAGAAGGCACTTGGTTTTAGGTCCAGTCAGAGGTGTCATTAGACTTCCAAGTAGAGATACTGAGTGTGTGGTTGGTTCTGACAGCTACGTTCAGGCCAGGGTCTAGACAGCCCTGCACAGCTGTAACGCCACGAGACCAAATGGGATCATTGTGCGTGGATAGAAAATAGAAGAAGTCCGAAGCCTGAGCCTGGTGGCTTACTCATGTTTAGAAGCTGGGAGATGAGGAGGAAGCAGCAAGAGTGATTGAAAAAGAGCCAGTGTGCTGGGAGGGAAGACAGGAGAATGTGGAGTCCAGGTTGCCAGCTGAGCAGCAGTGCACTTCCCGCTATTTAAGTGAATTCTCTGCCCGAGGCGAGGCCTTCCAAATCCTCTATCTCCTTTCAATCCAGACCCTCCTGGGTTTCTTGGAGGGAGTGACTCCACCTCTTTTCCTTCAGATCATTTTCTTCCTTGGTCTTATCCATCCCGAATCTGTTTCCTGTGTCTCTTCTTTTTTCAGATCCTTTCTCAGGCTTTGCTTGTTCAGTTACTGCTCAGTAGTTTTTCCCGGGGGGCTGAGTCCCCTGCTTTGTCCTCCAGTTTGTCCCCTGGGTTGTCTCACCTGCTGCCACACCCTCAACTGCTGTCTGACCGTTGGTGACTCCTAAACCCTCATCTCAGATCCTAATCCTTCACTCATTGTCCAAGTATACCTTCCTGAACTCTCGGGTGTGTCTCAGCATCCTAACTTCACGCCCACCATGGAATCATCTTCCTTTCTACTCGCCCAAATTTGCTTCTATTCTTCTTCCACCTTGGGCTGACATGTTTGGGCCTTTATCCCCTCTCTACATCACAAACTCTTCATTCATCAGGAGCCAACCCCGACATCCTCTTCTGCGTGTCACCTTCCCTGGTGACCTCTAAACATGGGACGCATCCTTCTCGGTGGTACACAGCGCCTGTGTCATGGCAGTGGCCACACTGCCTTACAGGGTGTCGCCTACCACAGGGAGAGCCCTCCTGTCTAGCACAGCATTTAACACACATCCGTAATGGAATCTCTGTGGGGCGAACTTCTGCAAATTTACCTCGGTGGGAGGGGCCCACCACTAATGGGCTGCAGAATCTCAGACTAGTCCCGCCCCCTTCTGGGGTTATTTGCCCGTTTTCAACACAGGGCGATTAGGCTAAGTGACTGGTTGGAGCCCTTGTAGCCTTGCTACTATTTCTGAGCTCTTATTTCACCAGGCTTCTCTCAAATCCAGCTTTATTGTCCTTGTAGGGTGGTCGGCGACTTACATCATCACGAAGACCTCTCTCTTTCCTCTACTGATGAAGGCACCTCTGTGTCGGGCGGAGGAGATGAATACCAGGATAAGTGGGCCCTGGCCCGAGGACACCTCCATATTAGGCATCGGTCTCCTTGTCTCATGGGTATCTCTATTTGGTTAACAAGCACAGTTTGCAATTGTGATTTAGCCATGAGTGCAGGAGGAGAGGTGAAATCTTCACATAAACATTTGTAAGCATCTCGAATCTCCACACTCATGGAAAGAGGACCAACATTTGAACAAAGTCCCACAACCACTGAGATAATAAAATACTTCAAAAATAGATGTAAATGTTCTACTAAGTTTTCAGTGTGGTATGCAGCCTCCAGTCGTGGGAAATCAATCCTAACAGGGGCTTTCTCTGAGGACCAGCAGCCTGGACTAGGAGCTTACCAGGCGTAGGGCCTCAGCTCTCCCCTTCCGTCTGTCTGCAAAGGCCATCCAGGCAGGAGCTCTGTTTGTCTTGCCCACAGTGATGCTCTAAGTGCCAACCACAGTGCCTTAAAAATCACAGTGGGCGTCTCACTCCCAGTGAGGGAGTCCCAAGGCTGCTGCAAACTCTGTTCTAACTTCTGATGACTCTTCTGCTTCCTAGATTTCATCCAGGCTTCAGTGTGTATGTGTGTCTGTCTGTCTCTGTCTCTGTGTCTCTTTAAAAAGTACCACCTCCCTCACCCCAGGAATCTCTTTTCTCTTTATGGGAAGACACTATGCATCAATCTTGTTATTTGGCAGATGCATAAAGGCCCCTGGGGTCCAGGTTTAGGTCCTAGAATCCGTGGGTGCTGATTGTGTAGCAGGGTCGTGAACCTGCCACAAGGGCCATGGGCCACGGTGGGGAACAAGATGGTGTACGGAGGCCAGAAAAGCTTGCTCTAGGGAAATGGCTTTGGACAGCTTCATGTCTGAGTGCTTCAGTGAAGAAGGACTAAGGTAAAATGTCCACTAGCAGGATTTGGGGAGGATAAGGGACGTGTGCAGACCAAACCTCTAGAAGGAAGACACAGGATTCCTTTAATTCTGCTAAATCTGCCCCCCCACCTGCTCCTTCTTATGCATCTCAGCTTTTTTTCCTCACCAAAGTACAGAGGGGAAGCAAGTGAAATCTTCCAGATTTCAGCTGGTTCATTTTTTGTTCAGGCCTGGGGATAAACGTTTGCATGGTATGTGGCTCATTCTAGGCCTCCCTAGAAATCTAGTTTTAGTCACTCCCATTTACTAAGTGGTAATTAGTGGTAATTCTGTGTGCTTGGGACAGATGAGCTTCCCTAGGTGCTGGCGACATGACTTTGTGACCAGGTTGGCATCATCTTTTCCTTCTCACCTGACTTGTGGCAGTGTGATGCTATGTTGGAAAACACAATAGACTTTATTAGTTTAAACAGAAATATTTGTAATCATTGCACATTTTCATAGGAAAAAAGTAAATCAAATCACTTAGCATCTGATTTTTCTAATAAAAGTTTTTCCATCCTGATTATAAAATTAACCAGTGTTTGTGGCAGTCAGTTATGGAAAAATAAAAGGGCATATTTAGACATGATCCTAGGCTGCAGGGCTCTCTGGGATTCCAAGGGCTCGGTGGACCAGGCTGCATGTCATGTCTTCCCAGGGTACATTCCTTGGCATAGCAATTAACCTGCCAGTTGTGGTATGATATTGATTTTTCAATTGAAAATGATTGCTCCACAAGCCGTTTTTGTCATGGCCAGCATGGCTTTGGCTGTAGGGCCTGCTGGGAGATCTGCTGAGTACAGGGATGGAAAAAGAAGGCTAGAAGTCTGTAGTCCCATTCCCAAGTTTAGGGGGTAGGGTATGCCGGGCTTGTTAAGGGGGGGCACCAAGATGTCAGGGAATTATTGGCATCTTGAGTCCCTGAGTCCTGAATCAAAGAGACTTGTCTGAGCCCAGGGGTCTCAGATTCAAGGTGCCAGGGACAGGGGCCGGCAGAATTCAGCAGGCAGGTTAGGACCTTCACTGAGTAGGAAAGGCGCAGTGACAGCTGCAGTTTCACCGTGAAATCAGGACTCACGGGCCCTGCAGAGTGGAGGGACATGGGAAAGCTGATGTACATGAAAAGACCTGGTTCTTACGTTGCTGACTCCTCTTCCCCCCACTGCCGGCTTGGAAATAAGCTTAGCTTTCTGTTGAGAGGACTTTTTCCTGTTTACTTTAAGGCTGAGCTATCCTTGGCTCCCAGCCTTGGTAGGGCAGACTTGCGGATGCCAGATAGTTAATAATAAGCTGGGAGAAACCTGGGCAGCAGGAGCCCGTGGTTCTGATGCTGTTTTTCAAAATGTAGGAAGAGGATAACTTGGGATATGGGCTGGCCTGGAAATAGCCTCTTACAAGGAGTCAGAGTTGTCTCTTGGCTAAGGGTTGCAAGACTTCTCTTGAAAGGCTCAGTCACCCCTCAAGCACATGCCTGAATTTCCAGAGAACAGAACGATCCTGTCACCTGCATGTTCCCCATGGCTATCATTAGGGTAAATTGTGGGCCTCCCAGGAGACCATGGCGAGGCCGATTCATCTATTCTTTCTGATCATCTCTGTGCTGACTGTGGCTGGAGTGACAGGCACCCAGATTTTCACACCTTGTAATGGCCCTGCCAGGGGCACATCTTAGTGCATTTGGGTCCTGACACTTCTATAAATCAGAGACATTCTGCAACAGAGATCAAAGTTCAGAATTGCTTAAATTGGTATTGGAACAGGTGGGAAACAAGACCAGGGCCATGAATTGTGGCGATGGCAATTGTCGTTCAGTTTGTAAGTCCTGAATGTCAGCCTTTCAAATGCTGTGACATCAATTTAAGTAATTTGGGCTCTTAGCTACCTAGCCCTTTCAGTATTACTGGTCACAGGAAGTATGATTCATGACCTCTCCTATGCTCTTGTGTGAATAAAACAAGACAGCCCTCTTTGTACCTCTGGAGTTGGAAGATTATTTTTATGTAGGATGGGTGTTAAGGGAGTATCAATTTTCATGGAAGTATGGATGGCAGATTCATTCCTACCTGCATTGGAAATGCCCCCAGCTATACTTCTAGCCAGGACCCCCCGCCTTAACTTTAGACTCCTCAGCACGTGAGTGTCATGGTGCTGTCGTGTGCGCAGAAAGTTGGACTTGGATTTAGGCACATAATTCCCCAGGTCTGCTGATGGGGCAGGAACGTGCTGTGATCTCTGACGTGCCCATTCCTACAGAGGAAAGGTAATTTTTTTTAATATAGCAGCTTTAATGAGACACAGTCCATCCATTTCAGTGGTCTAAAATGGCTTTTAGTCTGTCCTGGATTGTGAAACCAGTGCCACAGTTAGTTTTGGAGCATTTTCATCATCCTTTTTAAAAAACCTATGTCCATTTTCCTATTCCCTACCCCTAAGGAACCACCAGTTGCATTTTGACTTTATGGACTTGGCTGTTCTAGAACATTTCATATAAATGGAATTATGCAGTATGTGGTCTTTTGTGTTTGGCCTCTTTCACTTAGCCTAATACTTTCAGGGTTCATCAGTGTTGTAGTGTATGTGAGTGCTTCATCTCCTTCTGTGGCCAAAAATGATTCTGTTATATGGATGTGCCACATTTGACTTATCCATCCATCAGCTGACAGACACTTGGGCATGTGTTTTTGTTTCCTAAGAAGGACACCTCCAGGTCATACTCTGTGTTTGACATTTTGAGGAGCTGTTGAACTTCAAAAGTAGCTGCACTATTATTCATTCTTACCTGCGGTATACACACAGTGTTGTAGTCAGGATTTACAAGGAAATAGCCATTCAGTTGTCTAATGTGGCACCGGTTTTTGAATTTAGTGGAATGCCGTATCTATCTCCATAGTTCTGGCTGTTAACCTGGAAAGGTGTATGTTAAAGAAATCTCCTTTTATTTTGTAATATTGACTGACAGCACCAGAGATATGTCCCATCTTTTTTTAAAAAATTTTTTAAATTTTATCTTAAAAAGGGGTAAAATTAAACACAACAAAACAGAACAGAATGGGACATAAGAAAGCATAAATTTCAAAGCTAGACAACCAGAGACCTTCACTATCTATCATATTGTCTCTTGTTTTCTTCCAAATGGTTGTCCATATCTTTGCATATGGGGAGCTCATACTAAATAACATAGCCAATCTTGTCACAAGATGTGTAGTTCACTGGCTTCCACTTGCTAAACAGGGGGGAGGGGAAGAGAGGACACGGGAAGGGGGACAGGATGACACGAGATGTCTGATTCTCAGCCCCTGTGACAGCAGGATCACAGCCGCCCCCCAGAGAGGGGAGGAGCTCCTTGTTCTCCCAGCACCCCGAGTCAACCGCATGGTGCAGGTCCCGAGGCACCAGGGTCTCTCTCCTTCAGGCCACTGAAAGTCTACCACACTCACAGCCGCCCTCCAGAGGAAAGGAGCTCCTTGTGCTCCTGGCACCACGAGTCAACCGCATGGTGCAGGTCCCAAGGCGCCAGGGTCTCTCCCCTGCAGGCCCCCCTAAAGTCTGCCATACTCACCTGCTATTTCCGATGAGTTGACCATTCCATTTCCAAAGTTCTGAAATGGCCAACAGACCACAGAAAGGATTCTCTTTAGGCTCCTATTTGAAACCAGCAGCTACAGCAATCTGCTGGCCTTGCTTCAGGGCCACTACATGTCCCATCTTATATTAGTTACATTTCATCTTGTAGAGTGAATATATTCTTTGAATATTTCCTGGTAAGCAAATTGTCATAAACCTGTTACACCACTGGCTTTCATTATTTAATCGGAAATTGCTTACCTGAAGAATAATTTTAACCTGAAATTGTTTTGTTTTGTTTTGTTTCTGTTTTTCTGAAATTGTTTTAAAAAAAGTCATACCAGACAGGTAGCCATAATTTAAAATTTGTACATTTAAGAGACATGTGGGAATTATTAATAATATAATGTGTTAGTTTCTTATTACTATAACAAAATGCTTGAGACAGGTATTAAAAAAAGATTTGTTTTGGCTTATAATTTGGGAGATTTCAGTCCAAGGTGGGACAAAATCACTGCTTCTCTCAGGGCCAGGAAGCAAAAGAGAGAGGATGGGCCCCAGCCCCATAATTCCTCTCAAGGGCAACCCCCCTGTGACATAAGGACCTCCCGTGAGGCCTTACTACAGTCCAGTAGTGCCACCCTGGGGTTCAAGAGTTTAAACATGTGGGCCCTTGGGGGACACTTATCTGAACGACAGACTATACCATTACTTTTTAAATAATAATACTACCAGCAATGATGTATAACATAAGTGCATTTGGTGCAAGCACTTACGCAGTAAGTGCTAATATGGCCAGGTGCTGGAGCAGGTGCCCTTACATATATATTAACTTATCTGATCCTCTAACCACCCCGTGAAATGAGCACAATCCCCTTTACACCTGAGGAAGTTGAGATACAGAGAAGCCAGGCAATTTGCTGAAGGTCAAGGCTTGTGTTAATTCAGGTAGTTCCAGATGATATAACAGCTAAGCCCCAAATGCTCTGAAGCCTAATGTTGTATTACTTCTTACAGCAGGCACCAGTGGCTTTTGTGTGTGTGTGTGTGTATGTGTGTGTGTGTGTGTGTGTGTGTGTGCGTGCATGCACACGTGAGCTGCTGGGGAAAAAACTCAAGGCCTTTGAACTATCTATACCCCCAACCTGTATCATCATCATCATCATCACCCCCACCACCATTCTTAATATATTTTGAGACTCGGTCTCCTTACATCGCTAATTGCACCAGGATGAGCTCAAACTTGTGCTCCTTCTCTTTTAGCCTCCCAGAGTGCTGGGATTATAGAGGTGTGTCACCATCCCCTGACACATCCCCTGAAATTCTTCGTCGAATTGGCTTCCACATACTCATTCAGGGATCCAGGCCTCTCACTTTAAACTCCATTGCCTTCTCCCTTTTTCCGGACCTTACCACTTAGCCAAGGAGAGAGGAGGAGATCGAGGACTGCACGGAGAGTTTTTTGGGGCTGACTTCAGATACAGTACACATCAATCTGCTGCAGAGCAACAGCTGTCACTCAGCTCTGTGACTACTTGCAAGAGAGACTGAGAAATGTAATTCATTGTCTGCCCAGAGGAAAGAGAAATGGGGTTTGGCAAATTCACGTACCATGTTGCCATTGTTTGAAGTGGAAGCTGTGGGGCTTGGACCAGGCAGCCTGGCTCAGTGGCGGGCTCTCAAGCAGAGCCCTCGACAGCCTTGCTGTGCACGGTGGCTCAAAGCTCTGGGGAAATGTGCGTACCGCACAGATTTTCACTTCGTTTTCTTCCCACATGTAACCCTATTTGATTGTCTGGATGCTGTCAAGAGTGGCTGATTTTCAGCAGCAGACTAACAGTAAGAACTCCTGTTAATTGAATGCTTGCTCTGTGTTAGGCACTGTTCTTAGCATTTTACATGTTCTTTATTCTTTAAAAAATTGATTTATTACTATATGTTTGCAACACATAATGAGTGTGTTCATCGTGGGGAACTGGTAAATATCTTCTCTCTCACATTTTAATCCTTTTCACTTTCCCTTCCCTTCTCTCTCTCCCTCTGCCCCATCCCCCAGAGTCCCTTTCCATCTCCACAAAGCCAGTCTCCCAGTCTCCTGTCATTCTGGCTTTTATTTTTTTTATTTTTTTGAAATAAGGTTTCACCGTGTAGTTCAGCTGAACCCACAGAGCTCCTCTTCCTTCAGTCTCCCAGCTGTTGGGATTACAGATGTGCACCATCGTGCCAGGCTGCCTATCATCTTTCTTTTGTTTTGTGCGTCTAAAATATAAGTACTTTGGGTTTCTTTTAACCCTCATAGTAGTTCTGTAAGGTTCCAGTTGAGTATTCTTTATCAAAAGTGTGTGGGACTGGCAGTGCTTTAAGTTTTGGAGTGTTGGATTTTGAAATATTTCCTGGCTCTCACTAGTTGAGTATCCTTAATCTGAGAATCTGGAATCCAAAATGCCCTTAAACCTGAAAGATTTTGAGCATCCACAATTTATTTTTAGGCGAGAAAGCTGAGAGTACGGAGCTAGCATAGTTCTGTGTCCAAAGCTGTGTTTATAGGAAATGTTTGCCTGTGGGTGAAGGGAGAGGAGAGAACAGAAGAAATCCAGAGTCACTGTGGTGGCAGTCCAAAGCCTAGCTAGAAACTGGTTCGGGTCCTGCGTCAGCCAAATCCACTGTTCTGAAGCGTTTATGAGAGGACCAGGAAAATGTAAACAGGCCTAAGGGATCTGATAAGTGAGGTGTAGGGTGTGAAAATGACATGGTGATGGCATTAAAGGGTCTTTATTCTCTTGAAATGCATACTGCGATGCATACGGAAATGTTTATGGATGACATGATAAAATTGGCTAGGAATTGCTTCAAGTAATGCAGTGTAGGGGCTGCGACAGGGATGGAATTGGCAGCGGGCGCACGTGGTGGTTGTGAGGGGATGGTGTGTGCTGGATTTTGTATTAGTCTCCTTCCTTGGGGTTATATTTGAAATTTTCCATTTGGACTGTGCTAAAAAGTCTGCAGTGGGCTTGAGGAGGGACTGTTGGTGTCCCTCCCTGTAGTAAATGCAGCGGTGGGGTAGCCTGGGAACACCAGACCTCCTGCCTGCAGATGAGCTGCTCTTTCAGGCAGGTCTTCAGGGAGGCTGCAGGAGCCGCTGGCCCGCGTTTGAATTCTGAGCTCCTTGGGAGCATCTTTTAGTACCTGGAGTCCTGGAGCCTCCCTCCCACATGTAGCAGCCACCTGGGCTTCGTGGGCAAGGAAGGGAGAAACCAGCCGGGGTCTGGGTGCCTTCCTGGCCACATGGCCCAGCATGCACTGGCGACACAACCTGTCACAGACGCATCCATCGTTGGAAGGTAGCAAGAGGCCCAAGCCCCAGCTGCACTTTAATTAAATGTGAAAATCCATCAAAGGCTCAGCCTCCTCTGTGGCTGGTTCTCCTGAGTCCCAGGTGGGGCCAGCTTGTGACTGGCTGAGGGCCAGGAGGAAGGTGGGCCACGGGCTCCCAAGTCCTCTGCCTAAAATCAACAGCAGCGCTCAGCAGCCTGGCTTCTGACCGATGCAAATGAAGCCTGGCATTTGGAGATGGTATTAAAGGTCCTAAATCAACACTCTGCAGGCAGGATCCCAACAAGCACAAGCCTGCTTCCCCCCAGACCATGGGAACATGCATGAATGTAAGTTTTTCAGTTCACTTTTAAATTTAGCAGGTGGAAAAGATGGGGTCTGCCTGGCTATTCCATTCCATCCCGGGCAACTTTTCCTTTTGTTTGTGCAAGTATTCAGAATATGTTAAGTACCTAGGGTGGCTTTTATATGTGATGCTACCTTTTGTCCACATAGGAAGCTCAGAAAGTCCGTTATCTCCATTTTACAGGTAAAGAAACTGAGGCTGATCCAGGTGAAATGCCTCATACAAGGCCGCCTCAGTTACTGAGAGCAAGAACAAGGTTTTCAATCAGTGACTGCACTGAAGCACAAACCCAGCTCGTCACTGTGACTGCACTGGCTTTTCTGAATAGCGTGTACTCATGCCTCAGTAATAATAAATGATATCAAGTCCACAGTATCAATAGTAACTGTTTAATCATTTATAGTTCCTCTAGTCTTTACAGGTATTGGCAGTTGTTTTTTTTTTTTTTTTAAGTTTGTACATTGTTCAACAAATGGGTATTAAGAGGCAATCTTCAACCCGGTATGATAGTATACGTCTGTAATCTCAGAACTGAAAGCTGAGGCAGGAGGATCTTAAGTTCCAGCCTGGCTTGGGCAATGTAGCAACTTGATGAGACCTTGTCTCAAAATAAAAATTAAGAAAAGGCTGGAGGATAGAGCTCAGTACAAAGGTTCTAGGATTAATCTCTAGTATTTAAAAAAAAAAAAAAAGCAAGCATGGTGAGGATTTTCCTGGGCCTATCAATCAAAACACCTGTTCCTACCACATACTGGCTGTGTAACCGGGACAGGACAGTCATTCTTCAGAGTCCAGCTGTTTGCCCATGGGAAGGGAAGTTACTTGAAAGGTTTTCAGGACAGGAAAGGGCACCTGGGAAGAGCTGGCCCCTGGGGACATCGAGTCACCATGAGCCGCCCAGCCCTGCATCTCAGTTGGGTGGTGCTGGCCTCTGGTTCACAGCGTGTTTATATTACTTTGGTTATTACACTAGCTAAAAATGTTTACAGTAAAAAGAAAATTTCCAGGATGCCAGAAACATAAACTGAAAGAGCTGTGATTCATTGTTGGGGTTTAGCGATAAGAGAGCACCTTATCGGAAAAGCTTTATCGGAGGCCTGTGGACTAGTTTGTTTTTATACAAGTGAGATGCTATGGTAAGCTTGTCTGGCTGTTGGTTCTGCCCCACTTATTTGTTTGTCTTTGTATCTTTCACATACAAATTTACCTCTTTTTAAAAACTGCTTTCTGAGTTTTTGTGATGTTCTGCCCAGCATATGAAGGTGTTTTACCAGTTCCCTCAGTGAACAGTTAACTTTTTTTTCAGTAATGTTTTGCTGCTGCAAATAAGGCTGTGTTTTCTATACAATCAATTTCCTAGAAGTGGAGTTGAGAACTTTGTTAGGTTTGAGCTTGCCATCCTCCTGCCTCAGCCTCCCAAGTGCTAGGATTACAGGTGTGGGCCACCACACCTGGTTTTGAAGCTCTTCTTATCAGTAATTCCATCTTAAAAAACCGAGTGGAACCTCAAAGTGACCCTCTTTGGGGGAGCTCAAAGTTCCAACCATGTGACTGTTGGAAATGCTTCTCCTGGGTGACACATCTTTAGGCCTTCAGTTCTCCGGCTCCTGCCTTTGGACACCCTTGTTAAAGACAGGATGTTCTGGAGTTTATGGCAGAGTCCTGCGTGTTCCTGATGCCTCTCCTCTGAGCTCTCCCAGGCCCTCTGCCTGTTTCAGGGAGAAGGGCTTTCTGTGTAAATGTTTGGAGACTTCACACTGCTCTGGAATGTGCGCTGGGGTGCAGAGACCCAGGTCTCTACTCTCCTCAGGGGGAGGAAGGCAGCGGAGGTCCCTGAGGGCAGGGCAGAGCCGTCTCCTAGCCCCTGCCCCCTCTGTTCCTCAGGGCTGGGAAACAGCTGGGCCTGCCAGTAGCCTCTCTGCCCCAGTCCCTTCGGCAGAGAGATCGCCTGTTAACAGGATGATTTCCTTTTAGGGATGTCTCCTCCATCAAGCCCGCCAACCAGAAGCAGAAAGCCCAGTGACAAAGATAATAAATTACCCCTGGGGCCACAGCCAGAGAAGTGGGCAGCCTGACTCACAAGCCCTGTGTCCTCCTGCCACGTTCCAAGAACTGCCTTGCTCCGGCTTAGGGTGCTCCCTGGGGGTGACAGCCCCACCAGGCTGCAGACCAGGCCCAGCTGTGCTATGCTGGCCTGGGTCATGGGGCCCAGTGAGGCCCTGGAGTGTGTGTGTGTGTCTTTTTTTTTTTTTTTTTTGATAGTAGGGATTGAACCCAGGTCCCTTGGACTAGGTTGTACCCAAGCCCACCTCTCTTTTTAAACTTTGAGCCAGGGTCTCACTAAGTTGCCCAGGCTAGACTCAAACTTGAGATCCTCTTGCCTCAGCCTCCCAGAGTTCTGGGATTTTAAGTGTGTGCCACCACGCCTGGCTGAAATTTTATCTTATTTTATTTATTTATTTTTCTGGCTCTGTCTTTTGAAGAGGCTTGTACCTGTAGTGACCTCTGGAATGAGACTCAGGGCATTTCTGCTTTTAGTTGGCTTGCAGTCTGGCCTCCAGGAACTCCTATGCCTAGCCCAGCACCCTGGGGGGTGCATTGTTTCCCTGGAAGGAAACAAAGAGCTTGGTGACTCTGGGTACATCACTTCGTTTCTGTAAATCTCTAGTTTCCCATCTGCAGGATGGAGACACAGGGAACTTAGTATCAATCTCTAGTGTTGCTAATAACTAAAATGTCACTTCATGACACAGGTCCTGGCACACATAGAGCACTTAGGATTCTGCGCAAAGGAGTGCCACTCTGCCAGGAAGACAAAGAAACTGGAGTCATTTGTAGGAAAAAGGATGTACTTTGTGACCATGATGTTAAGTGAGATAAACCAGACATGCAAGCTTAAATACCACATGGTTTATCTTACATGAGAAGCCCAAATTATAAAGAGCAAAATAAAAGATACATAATAGGAAGTAGGGAGATAAGAGTGTTCTCAAATGGCAAGGAGCTCAAGACGTGGGGGAAGGAAGGAGGGAGGAAGAGGAGAAACAGAGGAACTAAGATGTGTTCTGTATGTGGACCAACTCCACACGGGGAAAGTAAACACTGTGCCCTTCCAGGTGTACTAGTAAAGATGTTACTATTGTTGCTATTACTTCTGCTGCTCCTCTTGACCCATTTTGCAAACCAAACATTGACTGAGGCTTCAGCCCTCCCCATGATGGTAGTGATAGATAATACAGCTTCTTGTGTTGAGCTTGCTGTATTCATGAGCTCAATATAGTGAATGTTTAAGTTAAAAGAAAATCTATCATTTTTAAGACACATTACTGTTAATCCCCCTTTCAACACACTTATCCCGTTGCTTTTGTCACTTTCTGAAGCAGTTCTGGAGTGTTCTTTTGGGAGCATCTCAAATTGAGCTGTCGTGGCTGCCTTGATGTGCTGAATTCATTCAAAACGTTACCTCCATGGTCATTTTGACTTTGGGGAAGAGCCAGTGAATAATGTGGATGAGGTCACACTGTAATGTTTTATGAGCCTCCATTTCCCTTGAATGGCACTCAGCAGTGATGTTCACCGTATTTTTGTTTATCACGCCTTATAAAGACACTCACGAGGGCTGGGGATTTAGCTCAGTGGCATAAGCGCCTGCCTGGCAAGTGCGAGGTCGTGAATTCGATCCCCAGTACCGCAAAAAAAAAAAAAGACAGTCACGAAAGAGGACTTCCAGAACTCCTCTAGAAAGTGGCAAGAACAGTGGGACAAGTACATTTGGAAGAAGGCAGAATATTCTGAGGAAGATTGATGGCAATGTGTGTTTTAATGCAGTACATTTCTTCTACATTTAAACATACGCTACATAATTTGAACACTCCTTGTATGAGAAAGCTTCTACTTTTTTCCTTTTTTATTCATGAATAAACTGATGCACAAAGTTTGACCTAGTAGCCTATAGTCAAGGAATGGTGGAACCAATCTACTTTTCTATTTGTCCTTCTTTTTTAAAAATTAAAACATTAGTTTATCTTATAATAACATTCTTTAAAAATTTAGAACATGTGGAAGAGGAATATAAAAATATCTACCCAGGATAGTTCTTTATTTCAATTCCTTTGTGGATCAGGATATCCTGTGTGTATGACTACTATACAACGGTGGAACCAGGAACTCTCCACTCAAGTTCGACAGCAGTCAGGCTGGTCTGTATCCTAGTCAGCCAGATGACTCCCAGGTGCAGGCATGTGGCTGTCACAGCAGCAATGTGGAGTTGCTGGAGATTTCTAACTGCTTAGAGACATTCCTTTGCTGTCTTGTCATGGACACGTCACAGACAGCTCACAGGCTCGTGCAGGTCTGTGCGTCACATCCTGAGTCACACTGACGAGCAGTTGACATTTTAGCATATTTGTTTCCGGGGTTGTTCCTGTGCATTTTGTTGTTGTAGTTTTTTTGTCTGTATGCACGTTGCTGTTCTTCCTGACTACGTTTCCTTTTAAAATGTTACCGTGAACAATTCTTGAGGATAACTTTCCGTAACTATAATAGAATAATAATATTCTTTGTGAACAGCATATCAGAGATTACCAACTATTCCATCCCTAGTGGGGCTCAGGTGTGTTTCCCGTTGTCATCGTGAAAACCTAGTAAGAGTGTTTTTTAGAAGTATTTCCCCATATTTAGTATTACTTCTGTAGGGTGTCGTTTCACAGAATGGAATTACTGGTTTAACATTGTGAGGTGGTTTAAGTTTCTTGATAGATATTACCAAATTATTTTCTAAAAGGAATGAGCCAGTCCACATCCCCAGCAGTAGTCTATGAGAGCATGCCTATTATCTTTTTCTGCATTTATCACTATAATTTGTTTAATGGGAATAAGCTTCATCATTTTTATTTGAATGTCTTTGATTACCAGTGAGGTTGAACATTTTCTGTGCATGTAACAATTTCTGTTTCCTCTTCTGCTTTATACTCAGTTGGGCACTAGAATAAAAATGTCTGACTTTGAACATATTTCAAACTACTTGCAATCGAAGGCCAAGAAATTCTGTAGAGAAGTCTGTGCAAAGTGATGTACATCGTCTCCGCTGTCTAGTGCTCTGCTTTTCTCTGCTGCCAAGATTGGGATTACTTTTTTCTGACCTCTACTATCCATCTTCCTCTTTGGAAAATTTCACCTGAATTCATACCAAATTCTGTGCATCTGTGATGCAGAAGTATCTGAGTATTTTTTTTTTTGGTTGAGTATTTGCAATGATTTCCTCAGTTGTTTTTCTTTCTCCTCTTTTTTCTGTTCTTTTTTCTTTCTTTTTCTTTTGTGTGACTTGAATCTATTTTGTAAGTATTGCTTGCCCCTTTGAATGCACCTGTTTTTTACAATGACTTATCCATTGGCATTTATGACATATTTTGTGAATCATGAAATCAGAGTGTTTTAGGAAATCCTAAATGTCTGCACAGAAATACAGAGCATGCTTCCTGTGTGCTGTCCTAGTGCCCGGGGCAAAGTGAGGCCTGGGGAAGGACCCAGGAAGTCTGGGTGGAAGCTGGCAGTAAATGGAGACCTGTATTTCCCTTAAAAAGGTGCGTTGGATGCTTGTTCATTCTTTAATAACATTTGGAGATGTTTGTCAGTTAGATGGGGATCTCTCAGTTCTCCCCAAAGGGCGCCCTTTCCAAGCGTAGGCCAGTGGCAAGATGCAGGTGTGACGGTGGGACCAGAGCACCGTGGCAGGGGATCCCTCCTTCCCTGGCTGGTGGGTATTTTTAGCAAAACAATATAACATCATTTGTCCTACAGTGACCTTACAGGAAAATCATGTGGATTAAGGCAATTTAAGGTCTTGGAAAGGACCAGCTGGTGCACCCTATGGAGTGATTAAAGAAAGGAACCGAGGCACTGTCTTAGACACAATATCCATCACTCACAATTCAAAGGAAGTGGTTTGTTTTGGGTCATATTTCAGTCTGTGGTCAGGGGACTCCAGAGAAGAAACAGCATGGCCGAGGGGCATGGCAGAGAAAAAGTTGCTCACTTCGTGGCAGTCTGGAAGCAGAGAGTGGAGAGAAGAGCCAGGAGAAAGATGGGACCCTTCAGGCCATGTGCCCATTTACCTACCTCTTTGGACCAGAAACAAGCTCCCAACACTGTGCCAGCTGTAGCACCTCCATAATCCAATCACCTTGCACATGAGGCTATAGGGGACATCCAGATATAAACATAACAGCACCTTTGGCAAAGGGCGGGGTCGGGGAACAGTGATGGTAAAGCACACCAAGTTTGACAGCAACACGCAGTCCTCGATGCCAGGCCAGAGGGGAAAAGGGAGCAGGATATTGACCAGCGGTTACAGAGAAAGTCTTAGGTGTGCAATAAGGCTGCTCAACAGAGACTCAGGAGCAAAGCTGTCACTGCCATCTCATGGCCAGCAGAGATGGGGCTTGGGGTAGTTAGGGGATCCATGACTTCTGACCTTCTGTTGGCCAAACCCAGCCATGGTGGAGTGGATTCTGAGGAGTAGTAGACAATTAGTGCAAATGGGAAGGGCTGCAAAAGTGCTAATGTTGATTGGTACTGTGCAATTAATTTCCGTTTTCCTCCCTTGGTCATAAGAAATTATACAGGATTTCTGTTACTCTCTGTGTAACTTTAGGCAAATTGAAAATACTTGAACCTTATTAGTGCCTTGGCTTTCTCTCTGTCTACATAGGAGATCCTGTTAGTCCGTTTGCATGGTGTAGGAAGTAAGTTAGTGTAAGTAAGGCACAATAGTGCCTGGTATGGAATGGATACTCAATAGATGTGAAAGATAAGCAATTTCCCTTCTTCATTGTTTCAATGAGATGTCAGTGCATGCATTTGGCTTTGTCATAAGGAATGGACACACTTACATAGAAGTTTTATTTTCATCCTAGGTCTGGCCCTCCCTCAAGAAGTTCAATACCTCTCTCATTTTGTGACGTGGAGTTGTTGAGTCTCCTTTCTCAGAGTCTCCTTTCTCAGAAGGAGACTCTACCCGGAAGCCCTCATACATTTTTCTGCTCCTCACAGTAACTTCTCTGTAATGTACGTGGTACAACTGGACAGTTGTTTCAAATCCCTCTTTATAACCTGTAGTTATCTCAGCCCATTAAATCTTTGTGCTGAATCACTATCAACTCAGCTAGTGTGTGCCTCGGCCAGCACAGGGCTGCTCTGAGGTTTTGTCCACTTTCTTTTCTCTGCCTTTTCTTTTTTTTTTTTTTTTCTCTGCCTTTTCTATGGCCTCATTGTGGAAACCCTGCACTGCTGTGCCGTCTCTCCCCATCCCGTTTCTGTGTATCATAATGGTAGAGGAGGGGAAAGAAGCATCCTCTTTTCCACTTTTGCCACCACTAGCGGCATGGATCTTTGGCTTTGAAGTCAGCAGAAGAGGGATAATGTGACCCAATTAGTCCTCTAGCAGGTGATGAGAACCTCTATAACCCTCTAGGGAGCTGATTCTTGGAGGCGTCTACACAGTGGCCATCGGGGTCCCCAGCCTTCCCCATGTCTGGTTCTGATGGGATAGGACCGGCAGTATCCGGGCAGATTAAAGTGTGTGCTCGGTGTTTATTGATGGGGAGAAACTTATATTTACATCAGCCAGGCCCAGTAAGCCTGTTTCTTTATGTTTTAAATAAGAGGTTCTATGTTTATTTCATGTGATTTTTCCATACTAAGCAACATCCTAGAGAATCCAGTAAAAGCATTAAGACTCACCTCGTCAAATACATCACTATTCTCATTAAATAGGTTCACCCTTGGATTAATTTGGCCTCAAAACTCCAGCTGCCCTAGCCCTGCTAATTTCAGGTTCCCATCAAGGGGCTAGTTTCAGGGTCCATGATGTTGATTTACACCTTGCAGCAGACGTGCTGGGCAGTGTAAACATGACATCTGAAGTAGCTTTCACAGGGGACTAAACCCTTTCCCCAGCCCCTCTCACCAAATACACTGTGGTCTTTGACAGAAGGACCAACTCACATTTTATCAGTTATGGAAGACCCAGTGTATGGAAAAGTGAAATAATCAGCACCCTATTTGAGTTTATTCCAGGGGTCTTTTAGCCTTTCTTATAAACATACCTAGGCAGCGACCACGTTAGCGCACTACTATGAGCTGTGTGTGTTGTATGTACATTGATTCAGCAAACATGGGCTATGATTTCAGCCCACAGTTCTGTGGGCTTAGGGTGGCAGGTTAGGGCAGGATATGCCAGGGCAATGGACTCATGATTTGAAGAGGTCAGCCCATGTGTTGCAGGGTTGCTGGTGTAAAGGGGCCTGGCTCCCTGAGGATGTTACGGTCAGGGTCCTGGGAAAGGGGTCCAGTCCTGAAGGGATTCGAGTGCCTGCTTATTCTGGCTGGGCCAGGAGAAGTGAAGAATGAAAGTCCTTGGTCCTGGGCCTGATCCCCTTGTCCACCAAGGCAGGAGTCGAAGTGGCCAGCAGTGGGTGTTACTGAGTTCCATTGTTGGGCCATCTTTTGTGGGCGTGGGGATGGCAGCAGGCCAGGGCCTTGTGCTGATAATGAAGTAGGGACTGGAAAGGCTGCTGAGAGTGGAGAGCAGACTCTGATTTGTCCTCATTTGGGGCAGCGTGGGTGGCCCTGCTCACTTCCAGCTGTGGCACTTGGTCATCAGGAACCTGGCCAGGGTGCTTTGGACACGTGGCAGAGCCCAGAGCGCCTTTGGTCCTGGTACCTGACCCTGGGCATCCTCGTCCTTTCTGGAATTTAATGATCCATTGTCTGCAGTCACTGAAGAAGGCTGTAGAGTAGACCTTGTAATGTGATTGACATGGTTCTCCCATGGTCCGTATGGGAACTGTAACGACAATTACTCACATGTGTCTAGTTTTGCAGTTTACAAACCGAGGAATTTGGGTTGTGTCAGCTACCAGCTGGGTATCTCTGGCACCGCTCACTTAAACCTTATTAGCCACCGTTTCCTCATCTATAAAGACGGATAATAAAGGTTTGCCTTGCTCATCTAACTGCTTTTTGATTAGCATGTTATGAGTTTTTTCTTCTGAAAGGAAAGAAGAGGCAGGATGAGGAGAGAGAAACAGACAGACAAATATTGACTGAGGAATTTTTGAGGAGGTGGAATGGAACTAGGAGAGATCTACAGGAAAGATCAGAATAAATTGCTAGCAGGAGAGGTGAAGGAGAGCGTTGTCTTCCTCAGGTTGTCTGAAATCGCACAGTGTACCTTAGTGGACATTGAAATTGCTTTGTTGAATGCAAATCGCATTATAATTATGTTTTTACAGATTACAAAAGTAACGCATGCTTCTCACCTCAAACTCACCATCTTCCTAGGAGAAACTTAGAAAAAAAATTAACTATTAAGACAAGCATTAAATTGAGTCAATTTTTATACTGCTAATATTTGATTTCTTCTGATTGTTCATACATCTAATATATTAATGCAAGAATTAGAGTCATATTTATGCTCCAAGACCCAAGATTTTTCAATGTTATTTTTAGACACTGACTTTTTAGCATTTTTCCCCTGCAAAATTAAGGTCATGTTGTATATCTGTCAGGATTCTCCAAAGAAATAGAACCAATGTGGGGATACATAAGAACAGATTTATTTTAAGGAGTTGGCTCAGATGATAGTGAGGTTGGTCAATCCAGAATCTGTAAGGCAGTCTCCCAGGCTGGAAGTACAACCCAGGTGGGAGTCAATGCTATAGTCTGGAGGCAGAATTGGGAAATCTGCTTTTGCTCTTAAGGCCTTCAGCGGATTGCTTGGATGAGGTCCATCCTCCTTATGGAGTGTTATCTCCTTTACTTAAAGTCAACTGATATTAATCACATCTACAGAATACCTCTACAACAATAGCTAGATTAGTGTCTGATTAAATAACTGGATACTTGCCAGTCATAGTGGTAGGTGCCTGTAATCCTAGCACTCAGGAGGCTGAGGTAGGAGGCTCATGAGTTTGAAGTCAGCCAGGGCTACATAGTGAGACACTGTCTCAAAAATGCCCCAAACCAAACCAAAACCTCCAAATAACAAACAAACAAAAAACTGGAAACGATAGCATAGATAAGGTAACCACAAAAGTGACTATGGTGTACTATATACCTAATTTTGTATTCTGATAGTTTTACTTTGCTTATTATGAACATTTTCCTATAGCATTTTGTAAAACTTCCTATTTAATGAGTATACCATAAGTCCTGACTTACGAGCATTTAAGGCACAAACTTTTACAGGTATACTTATATAACACTCACTTTGTTGAGTTATGAACAAATCTGACTTACACATGTTCTCCTGGAATGGAACTCATTCGTCAGTTGGAGACTTACAGTATTGTCTTTTCACCAACTGACTTTACTCGGATTTATTTAGAAGTTTCCACATTGGTAGACATGTATATGTTTTACACTAGATATGACATTATTATAAGCATCTATGCATGTTTCTTCTTATTAGGCATTCCTTATTGGTCCTTAGACTGTATTCATTAGTCCGGAATTACTGTGACAAACAGTATGAAGAGTTGAAGACTTTAAGTTTTTGATATACATAGTTTGTTTGGGTACTACTTCTCAAAAAGTGACCCTTAGAGGGATCATGAGGGTCACCTGCTGTGTCCTGAGAAATGCAGATTCTGGGGCCTTACCCTCAGCCTGCTGAATCAAAGTCTGCATGTTAGCAGGATCCCCATGCATCTAAAGTTTGAGAGGCACTGCCCACGAGGTTACTTACCAATTTATAGTGCTGCCAGAGATATATGGAGAGACTTGTTTGACTACACTGTCATCAATACTGGGCATTACTTTGTTTTTCATCTTTGCTAATTTGTTAGCCATGAAATGATACACTATTGTTCTTTTGATTTTTTTTTAATTTTATGGTAAATTTATTCAATAAAATGACTTTCAAATAGATTCAGTCAGCCAAAATGTAGTTTTACCTGGGCCTGTAAGCTTATCACTCAGGAGGCTGAGGCAACAGGATTGCCACGAATTTGAGCCCAGCCTGAACTATATAGCAAGAGCCTGTCTCAAAAAATCAAAAAAGAAAGAAAATAAATAAATCTGTACTTTTTGGGATTATCTGTTTGTTTTGAGACCAAGTCATTCATTCATTTGTTTGTTCGGTTTTTTTGGTACTGGAAATCAAACTCCAGACCTTGAGCTTGCCAGGCAGGCATTGTGCCACTGAGCTATATCCCCAGCCCTAGACCAAGTCTTGCTGTGTAGTCTAGGCTGGGCTTAAACTTACTACATAGACAAGGCCCGGTGCAGGTAGTGGTGAGCCTGCTGTGATGTTTGCCTCGCTGGTTTCTCCTTTGCCTGTGTCCTAAGTCTGTTGCTGATACAACAAAAATGAGGTAGGCCAGGTGACATACCAACACCAGAAATGTGTTTCCAGCTCGAGGTGGGAAAGTACAAGATCAAGCTGTTGGTGCACTTGGTATCTGGGGAGGGCATGCTTCCTTGCCCATCCTCGCGTGCTGGAAGGAGTAAGGAATCACTCATGTCTATAAGGACATCAGTCTCTCTCACTGGGGCTCCACCCTGTTGACCCTAATCACCTCCACTTAATACCACCACATGACATAAGGTTGGGTCATGAATTTGGGGGGAACACAGTTATTCAGACCATGGCATCCTGTTTCTCTTAGGACAGGAAGGAGCATAATGGAAAGGGACAAACATCTTCCCACGTTGGTGCCATTGTTATTTGACTCTCTCCTGGCTGCTGCCTGCTCCCTGGCTCCTTGCTGATGCTTGAAATATGGGTCTCCAGAGACCCTGCAGTGAGTTTTTGAAGAGTTTTTCTGTGTGGCTTGCTTGGCTGGGCTTCAGTCTTTGGAATCCATGATGCAGGGGCCCCAGTCACACATTAAATCACAGCATTCCAGGGCTCCCCACAGAAAAACGGTGACATTGTCTTAACATCCTCACCAAGGACGAGGTGAACCCAAAATCTCAATGTTTCAAATGTGTTTACCCGACTAATACAACACGGAATGAGCACTTCCTGAGAGACTAGAGCCATCCTTCTCCCCACCCCCTAAGCCTCTCTCTGAAACCTCAGTGCTCTCATGGTTATTTTCAGGAAGGATAATGTTTAACTACAGTTTTCTACTGCAAGCACTGGTACATAGAACAGATGTTAGGAAAAGACCATGAAACTATAGATTGTTATTCTTTGGAGTTGAAGCATAGAGATAGACCTTGAAGAGAGATTTAAAAAAATATTTTGCTTAAAACATGCCTGGTAAATAAAACATTCTTTCTGGCCAGCTTTTCCTGGTGTTTTCTGAAACCAGGAATACTCACTTTGGGGGTGGAAGAGAGCCTTGCTGGGCTCCAGTTACATGTCCTGACCTCATTTTTTTCTCCTGTTGGTTTCCTCTTACACCCTACCAGGTGTTCCCAGCTGCTCAAGTGATCCCCACCAGAGGAAAGCACTGAAGAGTGTCAGGTTCTCCCTGCCTCAGCCTCAGCTTGCCTCACCCAGCCCCCTTAGAGGGCATTAGCATGAGCGTAAGGACACGGAATGCTTTGAATTGCAGAGGTATTTCGTGGCTGGAGGGTTTTTTGGCAGGCCTGCCTAGTAAGGAATAAATCTTCCTGCCATCTAATCCATAGTGCCTTTCACTGCTAAAATAAAGCTTAAGTTTCCCCAGAAACAGGCTTCTCTGCTACTCAGGAGCCTGCCATGACTCCCCATCCTTTTAGAGATTAAATACACTGCACATTCCTCATTTTCTCCCCAGCCTACTTAATAAACCCAGTTCCTGCAGCCCCTTGTGTCTCACCTGTCTGGCCCTGCGGTCCATCTTGCCACAGAAGTGAAGCCCAGTGACGCTGATAGGATCATGCTTGGGAGTGGTTTCCCCCACGGGACTATGAGTGTTCCTGGTTCACAGTGACCACATCTTCTCCTTGCTCAGACCCCTTCCGGTGGGATACAGAGACCATTCTTAGTGATCCCACCAGTGTCTGGAGCCAGCTCTGTTGCTGTGAATTTGCACCACTGAGCTGGGGTCTTCCAGGGCATTTCTAGCCCTGTGTCTCTCAGCTCAAGAAGTCAGTTCCAAGAGGCCAGTGGGAATAGTGCCTGTTGGTTGGCATCTCAGCTGGCACACTCTATAAGCTTGGCCACATTCCTATTTCCTCATTTGGGCAATGCAAATTTGTTTATGTAACAAATACTTATCGAGTGCTTGCTGTATACAAAGCACTGTTTTTATGAATTGGGGGTACAGCAGAGAATAACAGACTAGGTCTCTTTCCTGGGCCAACTGAGAAACAAGTTATTAGCATTTTAGAGAGGGGCAGGTTGGTGGGGACAGAATGATGGCTTCAGATGAGGTGGCTAAGGGATGCCTGCCTGAGAATGGGGTATTTGAACTGAGACCTGAACAGTGAGGGGCAGGACTTATATGGGGGTCTTGGGGATGAATGATCCGGAAGGAGGGGTCTGCGGGTTCAGACAGGGGAGTCCCAGGAACTCAAGGAGGCCCACTTGGCAGAAGCATTGAGGCCTTTGGGGAGGCCGTTGAGAGATGGGGCTGGGAGTTGAGCCAAGGCTGGATCCCAAGGGGCCAAGCAGAAATTTTTCCCAAGCCACGTAGAAAGCCATGAGGCGACTTACTAGGGGAATGGTGTGATCTGGGGTGTTAATAGCACCGCCTCGCTGAGACTGAGTACAATTAAATAGAACGATGGATAGCAAATGTGCAGTGGGGTTACTCAGTATGTACCTGAGAAGAGAAACTTCGTTTCATGTTTTTGAGACAGAATGGTTATCTCCTATAATTTGACTTTAAAAGAAGAGGTACATTATAGACTGACTAATAGTGCCCCCAAAATGTCCATGTCCTATGCCCTAGGCTTCACAGATTGGAGCTCATGGTCACAGAGGAGCCGATGGTACAGATAGAACTGTTAATAAACCGCCCATAAAACAAGGAAATGATCCTAAATTACCCAGGTAGACCATTGTGACGATAAGGGTCCTTAAAAGTGTGCTTGGTGGCACATGCCTATAGTCTCAGTGACTTAGGAGGCCAAGGCAGGATGATCACAAGTTTGAGCCCTACCCAAGCAACTCACTGAGACCCTGTTTCAAAATAAAATTTTTAAAAAGGACTGGGGATGTAGCTCAGTGGTGGAATGCTTGCCTCACATGTGCAAGGTTATCAGTTCAATTCCCAGTAAAAGCACAAGAGAGAGAGCAGCAGGAGATGCGATGTGATGAGCTGTGAAGGTAGATAAGGGGCCATACGTGATGGGGTACAGGTGCCCACTAGCAGCTGGTAAAGGCAAGGAAAAGGGTTCTCTCCAGAGCCTCCACGGGGATACTCAGCTCTGCTAATGTCTGGATTTTAGTCTAGTGAGACCCATTTTGATTTCTAACCACCCGGACTGTGAGATTATCAATGTATGTTATTTTAGTCCACAAAGTATGTGGTCATTTGCTGCAGCAGCAATAGGAAAGGAAAACAAGGTTTTGGACCAGGTCTTCTAAACTCCAGTGTAGTCCCTTGCAGCGTGACCTGTGACCCAGGAGTATTAAAATCCACCACCCATCCACTGGTGGTTGCAAGCTGCCCGGCTGCGTAAGATGGCATGTTTGCTGGGGGAGGAGTGACTGTAGGGGGCTTGCTGGTGGTGCCACAGCCTCTAGAGGTTCCAGGTTGTAAATGTGCCGTACCTGATGAGTTCTGCTGCTTTTAACTGGCCTGGGAGGGCAGAGGACACTGCAGAGCACATGGTGAGAGATCGTGCTTCCAGCCCCAGCATCTGGTTGGGTGGCCCAGGCCTAGGGACTGTGGGGCTGGGTGGGGTGTGGCTGGTGGCCCGAGGCACCCCCAGGCAGCACACCCTCAGTGACCTCCTTTGCTTGCTCGAGAGCAGGGTCAGCTCTTGGGCTTTGGTTGGTTTTCCTAAATTTCCTGTCACCCTGTCTGTGCAAGTAAACCCCTTCCAGGCGCACATTTGGGGTTCAGGGTGACTGGTCAGGGCTGCATCCAAAGGGATCCATCCTACGCAAAGGCTTTTGCTTTTCCTTTTAGGGAAGTTCATTCTCGCCCTTTGCTTCTCCTCCTCCCTTTGGATGCATTGCTAGAAAAATCTCAGCAGCAGGGCCCGATGCCTGCGCCAGTCCTCACACTGCAGCTGCCAGAATGCTCACTGCAAACCCAGCTCCCTCCTCGCCTCTCCTGAGCTGGAAACTGCTAGGACTGCCCAGCAATCCCATCTGTAAACTGTGGCCAAATGGCAAAACAGAACACAATGGACATAGGACCTTGTTTTTCAATGAAATACCACATGGCACCTTAGCATACCCAATTGAAAGTTCAGAGACGGTAGAGAGTCATCATTAAACACCTGAACTCTGGTAGCAGACAGACCTGGGCTCAAGCCCAGCCTCTGCCACATATTTGTACGACCACAGGCAAATGGTCTAACCTCTGTGTGCCTCGCTGTCCTGTCTGTAAAATGGGGAGGTGGTACTGACAGTTGCGAGCACATGAGACTGTGGTTGGTACCAGATGTGATAGGTAACAGAGTACTGAGCGGAGGTCCTAGCCTGGTAGAGCTCCCAGGTAAATGATGGCTGACACTGTAGGGTATACATCAATGTTCTGAGTTCTAATTTATAACACTTAACTATCCTACAGCCTTAACTATCACAACAATATGTTCACTGTTTAGATGAACAGACAGTTTGATAGGCTTTATTTTTTAGAAGTTTTAGAGCTCAGGGGAAAAAAAAAAACCAGGAATCAAATTTGCTTAGTGATTCTCTAATAGGTTCCTTTCTTTGCTCTAGGGGACCCCATTAGCTTAGCTTATCACATCTCTTTATCACATTGCTTTAGGTTCCTCCAGGCTGTGTTAGATTTGGGGATTTTCCTTGACAGTTTTCAGAAGGAAGGGTCAGGTGTTTTGTCAGATTCTCCCTCTTGGAATTTATCTGATGACCTTCTCATGGTTCTACTGCCGTGAAACACACAAATTTGAAATCAGTGGATTATGGTCAGCTTTCTGGAGTTTTCTCTTAGCCTCAGGGTCCATGAAATTGGAATCAGATGTCTGTGGAGAGCTTAAGGCCTGGCTTGAAAAATCACTGTTGGAGAAGATCAAGTCCACGGTCTCAGGCAAGGTCCTTCTCCACCGGTCAGCTTTGCGACCATCCCCATATGAGTCCGAGTTGGGACAGGTTGATTCTCATTCTTGGAATGTCACCCTTTCTCTGCTGGTTCATTTCTGGTCTCCAAGAAAAGACTTAAAGGAGCAGGTGAATCTTTACTTCTTCCCTGATTTCCTTCCCACTTTCCCTGAGGTGACTGGCCCTGTCTGCTGGGTTCCCTTGACACATCTCCCCGTGCCACGCGTCTCAGGTCTTCTGTCCACCTCCTCCTCTATGCTATGAGAGCAGGACTGAGTCATCCTCCTCTACTCCTCAGGTCAGCGCATGCCTGCCACACAATAGGTGCTCAACAGATGTGTAATGAATGAGTGTGCCGTTAGAGAAAGGCACCGTTTCCGTGCCAGTCTGCACACGGTGTATGCTGTCTTTGTCTTGAGAACAAGGAGTGCCCCAGCAGGTGATGGAAGCTGGTGATTAAGTCTTGGATGGATCTGTTAAAGCCATCTCCCACCCCCACCCCAAAGGGTGTGAGAATCAGACGAGAGTATGGCCAGGGCCACCAGGGGGCTCCAGGAGGCAGCTCAACAGCCAGCTGGGGGTGGGAGGGGTGGAGGCTTTGGCTCCAGCAAGCTTCCTTCAGCAGCCTCTTCACAGAAAGTGTGTCAAAAGAGAGGTCTGTTTTGCCATCGATGTGCCAGGCTCTAGCAAGGACAGGATGTACCAGCCTGTTCTGCAAACATGTGTGGGCCCCAAATGCCCTTTACCCCAGAGGTCTCTGCCTACAGAGAAAAGGACAAAAGATCTAGAGAGCCAAGAAATAATGTTTGTAGGAACAAATGATCCCATTAGAGGTGTAAGCAGACCTTTACCTCCTCACTCAGACTTGCTAATTTCTCTTTCCACTAATAGTTCTTCGTGGACCAGAGACTCTTAGTGGATAGTCCTAAAGCCAAGATTACCACTGAGAACTTGGAGTCAGAATCTTGAGACTTCTTTTTTTCCAGTTCTGTTAAGAAGGGGGGAAAATATAGTTAATTTGCTATAATGGAGCTTGAATTAGAAATTGCTCTCTGGAGTCAAGAACATCTATTATTTTGTTTTTGTTATTGATATTATTAGTAGCAATAATAACAGTGGGCCCATTTATTTAATATCTACTTCATGTCTGCGTGTGCCAAGCATTTGCCTTGGGGTCATACAAGGAGAATTAGACCAGTGTGAGCCCTGCCCATTCTCCAAAGATATCATCTCTTTTCCATAGAAAGGATACTGAGGCTTGAGAACGTGACGTGATTTCTCCAAGGCACAAATCAGATCCTCTCTGGCTTGAAGACTTGAATTCTTTCTAGTACCCAAACACACCCCAAAAGAATATGACAGAGTTGCAGGGCATAAAACATGCCCATGCCAAGGGGAAGGGATGGAATTATCAGAGGAAATAGGAGACAAGTAATCCCATCATTACTATCATGATAACAAGAATGATAATATCTTACCTTTCTAGGGGTCACAAGCTTCCTGGCATTCACATGAGACAACTAACATAGAAGGATATTGTCTAGAATTTAACACTGTTGGTATTACAGTTTACTGTGAAAGCAAAATGAAGATGGGGCCTCTAAATGTCTACATTTTAAGAGGTGGACTCATCTTTCTCAGGGATGAGTCCCTCCCCTGTGTAAAACCAAACCCTGAGGGACCACTGAGTCAGAGATACCCCCGGCTCAGCTCCAGGATGCCCTGAAGGCATCTTGCCACTCTTTTTCTGTATATTAATTGCCCATGGACAGCTTTCTTAAACAGGAGAAAGTTTATAACCAGAGCACAAAGCCAGCTGTGCGCAAAACACTAACTTAAGGACAATGTTCAAAACCTTGGACTTTTGTCATATGGGATCACCTTGGTCCATCTGGAAGCCACTGTGGACTTTAGAACCAGTGTGCACCCTGCCCTTGGCAAACTTGGGGATCCAAGGATCACACGGTGGCCAAGCCTGGCACACGCTCTCGTCCACTTAGCCAAGCTCCAAGACACCCTGTGCCAGCATGAAGCCATTAATTATTTTTCTTTGTCAAACCTTTGTCAGCAACTTCATCCCAAAAGCAGACGTTTGTTTTCCCTCCAATGGTGTTCGAGACTCTAGTAAATAAGAGAGAATTGTACTCCAGTTTTTAAATTAAAACAAAAAAGCTAGAGATTCCAGTTAAGAGTTATTTACATTTTACAGCAGCCCACTTCCCTCGTCAAAGTCTCAGCACACTTAGTTTGCTGCGTTTCATGCACAGTTTCACGCAGGCTGGATGGTGTAAATGTGACATTTTTCTTTTTAGAGGCCCCAAAATCCTTGTCTTTTGCTCTACCTTAGTGTTAAACAATGCTTCCAATTTTTTTGTCTTCCAGCAGTGCTGGAGGAATTTAAAACTGTGAAACTGTTATTAAAATGTGCACATTAAAGAACTGCAAAATTAAATGAGAAACTGAATTAAAAAGCATCTGAAGATGTTTTTATCATGTACTGTTTATCTGTGTGTCATGCTCTGATTTGGCAGGGGAAGAAGGACATTCTTGTTTGCAGCTGCAGAAAATGTCACCTTTTTTTTTTATTATTAGTTTGTGCCTGGAAAGTGGAAATATATTCAGATGAGTCCTTACAGCATTTGATTGTATTTTCCTAAGAAGCAAAAGGAATTATGAGAAGTAATTTTTCAAAGGGACTTGGATCCTTACATTGTCATTTATCTTGTGAAGCCATCAGGAAGAGGAGGGGAGGACTTCCGTGGATCGTGGTTGTCCAGGACCAGTGTTAACAAACATCTAATCCCATGAGTGTAGTGGGAGTGGAAGACTCTTGTGACATGAAGGCTGGGAAGAGAGATGTCTTGCTTCCAAAGGAGAAATCACGCCACAGAGGCGAGGGCAGAGGGGAAGGCTGGGCGCCAGCAGGAACGCCTTGCTGTGCCCCCCTTCTGCTTCCCCTCCCCGGCACCTTGATGCAGCAATGTATTGAGGGTTGTAACATGGAGGCCATGAGGACCTGGAGAGGCTGCTTCCTCCAGTCAGCTGCAGGCTGGAAGCTGAAAGTCATGAATACCCCCAAAAGACAGTGTGTGGCTCTTGGGAGCAAAGATGGAATGGGAAGCTTGAAACTCAGATTCCAGCCTGGTAGAGGGGGAAGAAAGTAAAGTTTTGTGTGCGCTGTGCTAAACCTTCTCATAGACCTTCCGTTGTTGTAAATCTTAGGAGAAAACCATATTTTAACAGCTCTGCATCTGAGGTACCAACCACTTTGACTTTTGAGTGGAGTTGCCTTGTGCCCCCGCCCCACCCCCAGATTCGCTTTGCTAATCAGCAGTGCTCCCTGATGTCATCAAAACTTAGATTTATTTGGAGGAGACAAAGAGAGCTTTTGCCCATGAGGAGCAACAGCCAGTGTTTACTCTCAAGGGGAATCGGCCTTTACATCATCTGAACCTAAGACAGTTTCTGAACCGCAATATATATTGTCACAGATCTTAATTCGAGGCATAGATGTTAAAATAATTTCATTTTGAAATATGCTCTTTGTAAAATTATTAACATGAGCAGTCAATAATTCAAATTTAATTTGCTCTGATATCAAAGAGATATCTTTCTGCTTCCACCAGGCAAGGGAGAGAGAATAAGACTGAGATTTAGCATTTTGCTGATAGCGGTACTTTTTAGACCTGATTTTATTTTTAAGGAAGAAGCCTTGTAATTGATTTGTTTGGACTCTGAAACCCACAAAAATCATGCATCTCTGTGGACCTGGATCTTTGTGACAAGGTACAGTGCCTTCTGTGCTGAGCTGCTGGCACTAGTCTATGCTTGCCTTATTAGGGGCAGAAAGTTTGAAATTTTCAGAGAACTGTTTATGGTCTCCATTTGTTTCCCTTTTCAACATCATAATGCCATGGTAAACTCGATGTTTTGGCAAAGAGGTCTTAAGCGGAATGATTAAGGGGGAATTTTCCCCCTTGGTGAAACTGATTCACCAGCCTGTGTGACTAGCTTCAGAAAAATTTTCATCTGTACCATAATTGTGACCATTATAAACATAAATGGCTTTGTCACCTTCTAGCAGGCAGATGGAACATATGTTTCAAATTACTAATTTGAGTCAGCTTAAGCCTGGTCAAAGCAACTTTTAAGACAGCAGACGCCAAAAGGCTTCTTCATGCTCCAGGTTCGCCTCAAGAGACAGTATTAAGACGGTCCCAGCCACTCTGATGGAAATACTGTGTGACATAATCTCGCTAGAAATGGGGGGACCATTTGCAGGAAATGTGTTGAAGAGGAGGATGAGTCAGGAGACTTCAGAGTGAACCCATTTCTACAGAACTGCAATAATAAATATGTAAAATGTTTCACAGATGGCTTGTATGACATTCTGTGCAGTTGGAACCTCTGTCCGACTCCACCACCATCCACTCTCGTGTGGGATCCTTACCATCTCAGGAAGAAAGAGGAAAGGACAGCAGAGGAGACGGAGAAGGGAGGGGATCACAGAGAAAGAGCAGTGATTTGAAGAAGAAGGGGAAAGGCTGGCATGGTGGTCTATGACTGAGGTAGGGAGATCCCTTGACCCCAGGAATTCAAGGCCAGCCAGGGCAACATCGTGAGACCCCATCTCCAAAAAATAAGTGAGGAGAAGCGGGGAGAAAGAGGGTGGAAAGCTGGAGGGAAGGAGGACAGAGGGAGGAAGGTTAGAAGATGAAACTATCATAAAGTGGGTAGTTAAGTCTAAGCTTCCACAAATTTTGCATGGCAATTATCCTTCCTGGTACATCTGTCACGTGAGTCTCTGTTTAGCAGACTACTAAGTCAAAACAAAATTGTATATCTTTTAAATGCCACTGAGTCATTTGTGAACTCATAGACAAGGGGTTTATGGGATTTTATTTTGGAACAACTTATAATGGAGAGTTGTATTAAGCCAAGGGCTACTTCAGATGACAAGCACAATACCAAGATCTGTCCCTTTCAGGAAATTATGTATCAGTGCAGGAGATTGATCAGGAAGACTTATGCATATTCCAGAAACATTCCTCATTTAGGAATTTATGCTTAGGAATTAATTAATTTCTTAGAACAAAGGGATAAACCCTGGTTAGGTAACAGTATTGTTTATGCTTGTGAAAACTTGAAGTAAACTGTGTCTAATAAGAAGAGACTGGTTACTTTAATTATTGTATCTCATAATAAAATACTATCATATCCCACAATAAATGTAATCATTATGTACTACAAACAGGTAGTAATAAAAATAGAAATTAAAAAACTGTAATATTTAAAATGCAGCAGTATATTATTGATGTGGAATGATTTTTTTCTGAACCTGAAACTTTTTTTAAAGGGTACTTATATATATATTTATGTGTGTCTATGTATAAAAATAGGTTTATATTTACAAGAATGAAGTCTGGAAATATATACTTAAAGTATTAACAGTGATTAAATCTGGAAGGTAGAATTTGGAGTAACTTTAATTTTTCTACATGTATTCTTCTAATTTACTTTTTATCATGAATATGTGTTTCTTGCCTAATATAAAAAACAATGGGTAAGAGAGAATTTTTTACTCTGAGAAGAAATTTGTTTAAGCCTTTTTTCCACAGAAAAGCACTCAAATTAAGTTTGGGTTGACAGAGGGGAAAAAAAGTTTCCCAAATATAAAAATCCTGTTTCTGGACCCTTCCTTCCTTCCTTCCTTCCTTCCTTCCTTCCTTCCTTCCTTCCTTCCTTCCTTCCTTCCTTCCTATTTATGTATTGTCCTAGGGCTTGGGTGCCAAACTGGAACTGACAGTTGTCCTTCTAGAGAGTCTTCCCTGGATGGGGGCTGGGGTGCCTCTGGCTAGGCACCAGCTCCTGCCAGGCCCGGTTCCTCTGGGCTGGACCTTTGCCACCGTTCTGGTAGGAAGTCACCGTAGCCACCTGAGGCCAGCTGGGGTATTGGAGTAGGGAGGGAAGGAGAAAGTTATTTATATGAAAGAAAACAAATCAGATTGCAAGTCCCCGGAAAGTTCCTGTTGATAGCCCACTCTGGGCCCAGAATCAGAACCAGAGCAGAACTTTGCCCCTGCTCCACAGAAATCCACATGGGCCAGGGACCAGTGAGAGTCTAGGGTGGGTGTGGGTAATTGGAACTCAGGCTGCCTTTGTTCTCCGAGACACACTCCAGTGTTTGGCTGGGTTTAGGCAGGACCAGGGTACCCAGGCAAGCCCTGCCCACAAGCCTCTGTGGTCTCCTTTCAGGCATTGCTGTTCCATCTGCTTGGGAGCCCAGGTGACCTCTGGAAGCAGCTCCCAGCTTCCAGCTTGGGTTCTTTTTGTTGGAGCCAGCTGGTCCTATCCCTGGGGTGGGACGGGTGTGGGAGGAGGACAAAGACAGTTGGGATTCTTTAGATGGTGGGTTGTTGACCTGGAGCAGAGCCAAGCTCCCAGCCATCCCTACCACAGCCTCCTCTGCCCCCCTGGTTCATGGTTAGAATATAAGATCCAGTTCTGACTTGATCCGGGGCCACTGTGATGGTTGCTTGCTTCTCTGTCAGGCAATTGCACATCACTGAAGCTGGATTTCATATTCTGCCTTTATTGGTGCACTGGCTTTGTGGCCCAGAATGATCCCTGAACTTCTCTGAGCTTCTGTTCTTAATTCGTAAAAATTTAGCTTTATTGCACATAGGGGTGGATTGGAGACTCAATGCTATTACTCAGGGAAGTGCTTCCAGTGGTGCCTTGCACGCTATAATGGTAATAATCATTATTCCCGTGATAACTAACATCCATTGAACAATACTTGGTGCCAGGCACTCTTATAAACACTTGGGTTTAGTAGCTTACTTAGGAGCTTATGAAAAAACTAATTATATGTGTAGATGAGGAAACTGAACCATGAAGACATTGACTACCTTGCCCAACTTACTCAAGTTGTTGATTTGTAAAATAATCAGGCAGTTTTTAAATTGTCTTTCAATACAAATAACTTACCATCATCACAGTATTTAAATGTACAGTTCAGTAAGTTTAAGTGTTGAGCAACCAACCTCCAGAATTCTACTCATCTTGCAAGCACGCAACTCCATACCTTAAACAACTGTTCTCTTTCTTCCTTTCTACCCCAGGCAAGTCCACTTTCTGCCTATGAGTACTCAGGTTCTTCATAGAAGTGGACTGACTTATTTTACTTAGCAAAATGCCTTCACAGTATAGCCATGTTGTGGCATGTATCCAAATTTCCATCTTAAAACCTGAATAATATTCCATTGTGTTTATTTCGCATATTTTGTTGATTCTTTCACCTATGGGTAGACACATGGGTTATTTCCACCTTTTGATTATCGTTAATAATGCTGCTTGTGAACAAGGGTGTGTACATACCTGTTTGAGTCCCTGCTTTCCATTCCTTTGAGCACGTACCCAGAGACAGAATTGCTAACTCATAATTAAAACTATTTTTCATTTTTTGAAGAATTGGCCTATTGTTTTCCATAGTGGCTACACCTTTTGACATTCCCGCAATAGGGCACAAAGTTTCCAACTTTTCCACATTCTCACCAGTAATTATTTTTTTCTTTTTTGATAGTAGCCATCATACGGGGTGTTGAGGTGGTATCTCATTGTGGTTTTGATTTTCCTTTGCAGTTTCCTAAGGATTACAGATGAACATCTTTTCACATGCCTATTGGCCATTTGTATTTCTTTTTTGGAAAAATAATCTATTCAGACGCTTTGCCCTTTTAAAGCTTGGGTTGCTTTATTATTGTTGAGTTGTAGAATTCTTTATATATTCCGGCACTAACCCCTTCTCTATGATGGGTGAATCTTTTCTCCTGTTTTATGTGTTGCCTTTTTGCTGTCAATTGTGTTTCTTGATGTACAGAAGTTGTTAATTTCAGTGGTGTTCAATTTATCATTTTACTTTTGTTATCTAACTTTGGGTGATAAATCTGACTGCTGAGTTTTTGAGGTGATTTCTAGTTGGGATAAGATGAGGGAAGAAACAAATTTTACCCATTTTGCTTGGAAAAATAAGAAATGAAGTCCGAAACCACGGATGAGCAGTTTGGAAAGACTTCATAAAAAAAGATAAGAAAGTATAACTAAGGGAAGGCAATTTGGGATTGGACTGCAGCCCACAGTGGAAAGAAACAAGTCTGAGGAGAACGTGAGGCAGACAAAGAAAAGTCCTCAAGGGCTGTGAGCCAGAAAGTCCAGATAATAACAAGTAAGAAGATGGGGAGAGTGGGTCCTCGATAATCCTGGGGAGGAGTGCATTAGGGGAGAAATTATTGGGTCGAAATTTGAACAGAGAAATAGACAAATTGTCCTAACTGAGGAGAGGGGAGTCCACTGACAGGGATAAAGCCCGCTCTGCAGTATGGAGGAGGAAAGACCCCACAGGCAGGGGGCCAAGGCTGCTAATTAAGAGCGGGATGGCTTTGCAGAGACCCAAGGAAATGACTGCAGAGCTGAATTCTTAGTCCCTTTCATGGCTCCCCATACGGGGTTCCAGAACAATGAGCCTGGCACCTCAGGAGCAGGCAAAGGCAAGGAGGAGAAGGGGTGTGAGGAGCACAAAAAGAAATATCTGAGGCCCCTGCATGGCCTTTGGTTTCTCTTATTTATTTCAAAAATGAAGACAGGTACAGCTTGGTAGGAAAACCCCTGACCGAAGTTGCTGCTAGATACTGCTGAGGGTCTGAGGTGGCAGCAGCATGGGCTGAGGACCATTCGGCCAGCCCCGAGGCCTGTCAGCTGAATACAGCACTGTCGGGGAGGTCGGCGCTGAGATCACTCTGCTTCCGTGATCCCTCTGTTCATCACCCAGCAACAGACGCCACACTGAGTTTCAAAGGAGCAAGAATCTTATTCAGATTCTCTCAGGAAATGGGGATTTGTCTTAGGGTAGACAATGAGAAGAACTCTGAGAAGGCATGGTCAAGCCATGGGTTGAGAAGCCACATATGCACTGCACTGAGCTATATCCCTAGGCAGTTTTATTTTGTTTTGTTTTAGACAAGATTTTGCCAAGTCACTAAGTTCCCCACGTTGAGCTCAGACTTGGGATCCTCCTGCCTCAGTCTCCCAGAGTGCTGGGATTATAGGAGTGTGCCATCATGTCCAGTCGAAGCAAGGATTTTATATTTTTAATTCTTAAAATCCTACCAGCCTTACTCACTGAACGTAGAGCATACATTTTTTTGGAGAGAGGAGTGGAGATATTACCATGAATTTAAATGACATCCACAAAATGAAGCAATTTTTCTGGGGGGTAACTAAGGATCTTTCTTTCTCAGGATCACGTGGCTGTGTATTTCCTAGCGGAAGGGAAAAGCCAGGTTTACCTTATCCAGGGCAAAGCAGAGTGAAGCGGTAAGGAGAATGTGGACCCTCGTGGACCCTGGGGGCTCACCCTGAGTAGCTGAGGGGGTTTCTCTTGAGGAATCTTCCTTGTGAAGACATCAGAGTTACTAACATGTTGCTTTCCGTACTGGGTAAAGTCCAGAGAGAAGTGGTCTTGCCCAGCCACCATTTAATGGGCACAGAATCTGAGACTGAGAGAGGGACAGTACTTACTCAAAGCCACGCCTGTCCTAGGCCTCTTGTGACAATGGTCAAACTGAATTCTTATGTTGTCTCTATGTAATACAGCAATACCTAGGTACATGCTGGCAGAAACACTTCTAAGAGTTGTATTTACCACTATTCAGAATCAGTCTCTGTCTGTCTGTCTGTCTGTCCCCTTCTCTCTCTCTTTGGTACCAGGAATTGAACTTAGGATCTTGCTCTTGCCAGGCAGGCACTGTGCCTGTGAGCTATATTCTCAGCCCAGAATGTCTCTCTTTATTAGGGGGAGTTATATTGTGCAGGGCAAATAGTCATCTATAGCATTCAGTTGCATACACTATTCAGATGTAAATACATGTGTACCTAGTGTGCAAAATGCATTTCTAATAAAGAAAAACTTAAAACAGGAATTCATGGATCTGTGCAAAAATGAGCACTTTCATCCTAAGGTGAAAGGTTAAATTCTTAAAAACCCTTAATAAGCATTTATGATACAAATCAGTCAGTCTCCTTTTGGAGACACTGGTTCCAGCAGTAGATTTGTGTTACTTCGAAAAACACCACATCCCATTATTCCAGTGGGAACTTCATGAATGAGAAATCTCCTAAGTGCACCAAGCCAGAGCAAAGAAGCTTAGGTTACTCTTCGCCCTTTGTTCTACTGGGAGGTATAGACAGTGCACTCGAATTGTTGGGTGTAAACAAAGGATCTAGAGCTAGAGGATGATGAAGTTAATGAGTTTTGGGCTACTCATTACTGGAGCAAACACATGGAAGGTAATAACACCTAAAGGTACCAGGGACGTTTCCACCCAGCGAGAGCATACAAAGCTCTTTGCCATAAGGGTTACCTGTAGGCGCAGATTCAGAACCCAAGACTTGTTTTCAGAGGTTGAGGAGGAGGATGCTAGTAGGGCACATCTGTTTACTCCTGGCTACGTGCTCAATGCGAAGGACCTGTGTTTAATCCTGTGTAGCACAAAATGAATGCATAGCCTTTTGGCACCACCGTAAAATCAGAAAATCTTAAGTTGGGGACCATCTGTACTTTGATTCATACTTCTTTAATTATTGGTGAGACTAAACTCCTTCCCATGTAGGCTTAACGGGTTTATTTCCCAGTGTGCATCGTGCGTATGAAGTGCTGTCACACAGTTGCCACGTGCTAGTGTCCGTTTTCCTCTTTAGCCATTTGTCACATGAGGTCATGGTACTGGTGACAATATATGTTTATGTCACAACGTAAGATTTTATTGCTGTTTTGGGTTGTGAATATCCATGATATCATAATTTGAAATGTTCTTTGCCCTCTTTGTATTTATCATGTCACTTTTTATTAAGGAGACTTTAAATACATCTTTAAAATATTTGAATCCACCTACCTCAACCTTAAAGTACTATTTGTTTTTTAATAGTCAAAAATTCATCTTTATACAGGTGGGATAAATATGCTATCCTTTCTTTTTATTGCTTTCTATGTGTAATTAGTTTGTTGACCAATTTGGAAAGTATTAGCATATTTGGTGAGTTATGGATGTAATAAGCTTTTCCTCATATTGATATCAGGTTGGTCCACCAGCATTTATTAAGTGGTAATTCCTTCATCTATTATAGTGATTCTTACTTCTGTTTTATTTGCTGTATCCTAAGGACTTATAAGTGCTTAAATTTATCTCTGCAATCACTGTCTTATTAGCATCTTCGTCCTGGCTTTGATCCAGCAAAATTCAGTTTTGATGAAGATCACTTTATAATATGTCTTAGAATTTGATTATTATGTCCTCCTCTGATCTTCTTTGGTATTATTGTGTATTTATTTTTTGTTATTAATTTTGCTAGCATATTCTAGCAGGAATGTAATTGTTAATTATGTTAATCTATTTTTTAGTTTATGGACTAATGTTCCTGACATTACCATGAATTTTCTAAACCAGGGACAATGGTTATAACTTTGTTTATTTAGGTATTCTTTTATTTTTCTTGTTATAGTTTATATTTTACTAGATATCTTATTGCCTTGATATAAATTACCCATCTTTTTTCAGATTTGGGAATAGGACTATTTATTGTCTTTTCTAATTTGTTATCATGGGTATAAATTTAGTTGGTTTTGTATTTTCTGTTGATTCAATTGTGTCATCTGCAAAAGAGTGATGTTTCTGTATCTGTTTTTCCTATATTTATTCTGTATTCTTTTTCATCTTATTCTGCAGTATTTTCTATTATCTGCAACAAACAAAAATGCTGAGAGAGGTGTCTTATGTTTCTGTCTGTGTTTTCAAAGTGACACCATTAAGATTATGGTGTCCACTATGGTAGCTAATACCCACTTGTGATAATTTGAATAAAATTAAAAATTCAGCTCCTCAGTTATATTAGCCAATGCTGTGCTTTGTCCAGCAGTATTGGACAATGTGCCTTGTACTGTGACTTGTCCGGCAGTATTGGACAATGCAGAAATAAAAATTTCCATCACTGCAGAAAGTCCTAATGGATAGCTCTGCTCTAGGATTTCCTATGAAATATCTGCTGCGGCTTTACTGTGTCCCCCAAATGTGTTGGAAATGCTAAACTAAAACTCTTAAGGCTGACACATCTCTGAATTCAGAGGGTTTATTGAGCTGTTGGAGATGCTAGCCAAAGAAAGGGACCAGGTCCAGGAACAAGTCCCCACACCTATGCAGCAGGGCTACACAGTGGTTGGCACTATGTCTGCTACACCTAGGGCGAAGCTTATTCTTAGGAAAATTTTGGAGGAGAAAATAAGTTGCTACACTGAGCCTACTACACTGGCTGTGGATTCAAGGCAACATAACACCAAACAGGGAAAGAAGGGTGGTTCACAAAAAGAAGTCCTGGTTGCTTTTGAATTGGTTTGGTTAACAGACCAGAAAGTTTATTTGTAAAAGGGCAGCCATGGAGGGATTTAAATGAAGGTCTCAGCATACATTCAAGAAGGTGCAGCAGTCTTTTCTGGTTTGGTCCAAGATTGGTTCCCCTCATCTTTCCTCCCCTCAACCACAGAAAAGCCCTCACTGAATGCTGGCACCTTTATCCCAGACTTCCCAGCCTCCAGAATGCTGAGAAACAAATTTTGTTTTTTTTAAAATAAATTACACAGTCTGTAGTATTCTGATATAGCAACAGAAAGTGGACTAAGACACATATTGAGAATTATATTAAAGTTTTCATTTAAATCTATAATCTTTTCTATAATCTTATGGAATAAGTATTCTCTTTTAATTTTCAAGAGTTTTTATAAAGGATACTGAATTCAAAATTGAATTAATGCCCTTCTCAGCATTCACTCAAACAGTTCTTATACTTAAAAATTTTTTTTGTCTTAGTTGTACAATCCTGATAACTTCCCTATAGAATGCTAACTCATATTTGCCTTTGAAACATTTCTCTTTTCTTTGTATAGGATTTATGACTTACTTAGTAAGTTATAGTTTTAAATAAGGCAGGTCCATAACTTGTTATTTTTCTCTTTTTTTTTTTTTTTTTTTTGGTACCGGGGATCGAACTCACAAACTTGCACTTGCCAGACAGGTGCTTAAGCCACTAAGCTAAATCCCCGGCCCTCATATTTTTCTCTCTCAGTGTTATCCTCATTAGACCTTTTGGATCAACTTCTTAGTTACTTCCTACTAGGTGTTATGTGACATATAGTCTTGGAATTGTCTTTGCAGCTATTTGAAAATTTGGAAATGTTTTGAAAATCCATTGGGGCTTCATTTAGAAGTATTTTGAGGGGATAGAACTTTCTATAACAGTTCCTTTGATGTGAAACTACTCAGTTTTAAATTTTATTCACCTTACTTAATTCAGTAAACACTGTTGAATATAAACCATCAATGAAACATAAGGCAAAGTTGTGGATGACAAGAGGCACACAATCTTGCCCATCAGAGAGTAAGAGTTGTCATATCCCCTCTCCCTTGAATTTTTCCCTGTTCCCCTCCTCCTTCAGTATCCCCTCGGACTCCCCAGCACAGATGTCACCAGGTCAGCTTTCTCAATTCCAGAACCCTCCCTGCAGGTGCCTTGATCTTGTTACCCCTTCTCAACACCTCGCAGGCAGTGCCCTTTCCTCTGCCTCCAGCTCGTCCCCAGTACCCACCCAGGGTGCCTGTGTTTATGATTCTCCCCAAGAGATGTCTCTCTGTTTCCATCATACTGTTTTCCTTAAGCGTGCCATTCATTTTGACAAGTAGTTACTATAGCCTGGCTGCGTCATCTAATAACTCCCTTTGTGACTATGTTCATCTCAGATGTCTGCCATCCCTGTAGGAATGGGGCAGAGACAGGGTTCTGGTCTTCTATTTATTTTGTTTAGCTAGCACCATCTACTGTATAGTGTTAGTGTGTGGCAGACATTAAGAAATACTTGTTGAATAAGTGTATCGATGAGTTAATAAATCTCACTTCATCACTAGGTCAAAACCTGTAGGATCTGGAGCCAAGGGTAAGTTTGATTAAGTTGCATAAACTGGTATGACCTATTTGGATGAAAATGCAAAAGGGTTCGCACAAGGCCCACTGCTGATGAGCTGGCTGGCTCAGCCACCCTTCCCGTGTATTCCACAGTTAATTATTGATTACCTCCCACATGCTAGATGTGGAGGATACAAAACAAACATGTTCCCTGGCTTCCTGGTGTTCAGCCTAGTGGAAGAGACTGGGTTTAAACAAGCAAACCAACAAATAAACATGTAATTACAAAGAGTGCCAAATGCTTGAAAGGAAAGAGAATGACACAGACAACTGAGGTTATTCTGTGGGCTGAGCAGTCTCTGTAAGATCAGGAAGTGACATGTCACCTGAGGACCGAGGAATTCACGTAGCATATAGTGCCGGTACTGTCTTTTCAGTTTATAACGCTTTTTATTTTTGTACCATCTCAATTTAGATAGTAAGTTGCAGGAGCTTTTCCCAAAGCTTTTCAAGATGCTCATATGGACCAGGCACTCGGAACTTCGTTTATTCACTTAGTCCATCGGTCACCTCACAGTCGCAGTCTGACCTTAGTTCCACACACATGAAGGACCAAATGGCCTGGTGTGTTTGGTTATCTGTCCTCTCCGACTCGCCTTCATCCTTTATTCCTTCCTTCTTTTCCTATGGGGAGCTCCATGAGGGAAAGGAAACTCCAGTGGCCTGAACATGGTCTAAAAAATGAAATTGCTTTCCTAAGAGGCGCTGCAATCCGGAAATGCCTAATCCACGGGGCTGCAACTGGCCCTCGTGCTCTGCTGCCCCCCCCCACCCGTGTCCCAGTACGGCGGACACAGAGGCACTTCTAGAGGCCCTCTGCAGAACCCAGTGGTGATTTCCTGCTAGCCACCGCCCTTCACTTTTCTGCGGAGAATAACAGTCCCTAGCATGGTAGCTCTATGTGAAGTGTTGACCTAAACGCTTACAGCTCTTGTCTGCCAACAGATGCTGCCTTGTAGGTTTATTGTGCTCTGCTGATGTCCCCCAAGACACAAGTTTCCAGACAACTGATATTTTTTTTAATGCTTGGAAGTGCAGAAACCTGCTTTTCAAAAATGGGTCCGCTGTGGTAGAAAATATTTTTAAAGCAAATTAAGCCCCTTCTTGCCTTCACCTATGGAAGACTGCATACAACCTAATCTTCGCCCATCCTGGCTGCTGCTAACCGTTGGTTTGCGCCAAAGTAACCAGGTATTCATGTCAGGGGCTTTATATTTCTGTCTTAGAAAGGATTTGAACAGAGTCATGAAGACAAATCAGACTTCAATAGGCAGGGAGGGGAGAGGGAAGAAACAAAAGGGGGAGGCCACGCAGGGCAATAGATCTCACAGCACATTTAATGGCAATAAATTGTTGACCAATTTCATTATATCATCTATCACAGTATCTGTTTTGGTGTGGTTAGCTAATACGGCAAGGAGTTATAAATAAGGTGCCAGACAAATGACAGATTTTTACAGTAATAATTATATCTCCTTCAGTATTTCTTCTGTATTAATTACAATGAAAAAGCTTGTCTTATTAGTATGGTTTTCACTTCATTTCTGATCCTGTTTTTATTCCCTCGTTCTTGCCGTGCTTTAGCTTATTCTTCTGTTTCTTTTGTAAGTTCTGTAAAATGCAGTTTCAGAGCTGTTTATTTCAGACTAAATAAATCACTAGATTCAGTCTCAGATCTAGTTCCCTTTTTCTCTCTCCCTGTCCCCAGGCCCCCTGAGAATATCAGTTTCTGTCCGGTGACACAGCACCCATGGCCCAAGCCGTGACCTCTCAGCTGGGGTGTTGAAAGAGCTTCACAGCTGGTCTGCTCACTCCTGTGCTTGCCCAGCCCCTCACCAGGGCTGGACAATCTTGTACTAAGGGCAGGCAGCAGTCAGAGCTCGGGCTCCCGAGGCTCACGATAACCTGGGTATCTCCGGGCCCTTTGTCAACATACTATGTGGCCCTAGGCCAGTTGCTTGGATCATCTCTGGGCCTTGGTTTCCTCAACTGGGAAATAAACATGTCATATGGATGCTCTCAGTATTAAATGAGGTAATACATGTTTATTGCTTGGAGTGCTGCTAAGCACATAAGCTGACTTAGTAAAATCTTTGAAAATACTGTGTCCAATTTCTTAAAATCCACTTGAAATCCAAATGTCCAGTGCTGGACTAGAGAGGCCCTGAGGATCAGGAGCTGCTTCCGTCCACTCAACTCTACCTTACACAGCATGCTGCTGTCACACACTAGCCTTTGGTTGTTACTCAAAGCTGCTAAGCAGTTTCCTATCTCAGGGCCTTTGCACATGCTGTTTCTGCTGACTGATTTCTTCACTTGATTCTGCCTGGTGATCCCTACTCAGCTGCTGCTCACATTCGTTATTAAACGAATGTTTAATAACCAGCTGTCCGAGAACAAGTATGTGTGGGTATGTGCATTTGCTATAATTTTACTGATATAGCGGATGTGTCGCACACAACTCACAAATGATAAACTATGTCATACGATTACTGTCAATTCTGCATAACCAGCAGACTCTCACAAAATGCTGTTGTTGATTTTTGTTGTTGTTATTGAGCTCCTGTATCTGTGGCTAACCTGGGACTGCAGTCTAGCTATGATTTGACAGTGAAATTTCATCCCTACCCACTCAGTCTTTCCCAATAAATGTATTGTCATTGAATCTGATATGCGATCCTCCAAACTATTTTTCACTTTTCTGCATATGATATTCATTAAACTGAAACCTCTTGCAGTTTCACCATTGAGTAGGTTAGAACTTGTTTCATGAAAGGCTTGGGTACCTTCCACGCCATATAACAATTTTCATAGAATGAAAAGTTCCTTTCTTTTTTATGTTATTAATGATATGACCTTCCAGGTGTGGTGGCTTATATCTGTAATCCCAGCACCCAGGAGACTGAGGCGAGAGGATCACCAGGAGCCTGAGGCCAGCCTGGGTTGTATGGGGGAGACCTCGACTCAGCACCCCTTCCAAAACAACAATAGTGTAGTGACCATAAACATGATTCATTTTTAAATTTAATCTGCCTTAACATCTTGTCTATCACTTTGAAATAACCAGTAAAACAAGGAATCCAGCCCTGATTTGCAGTGTTTGCCAATTTGTAAGGTATAAATACCCACCACCACCAATTTTGTGACAGAGGTAAAATTAGGATAAGAGACACAGTAACACACCACTATGTGGTACTTCTGCTAAATAGATAACAATAACACAATCCCAAGAACATAGATGACAGTAACAAAGTAGTACTTTGTTGAGTTTGATGAGTTTTGTGTGTCTTTCTGTTTAAGTATACAATAGTTGCCCCTTGTCAGCAGTTTCACCTTTCACAGTTTCGGGTACTATACTTAAAACCACACATGAACTGAAAATACCAAGTGGAAATTTTCAGAAATAATTCATGTTCTACGTTGCACACTGGGCTAAATAGCAATAGCAGAGTGCAATTTTGTGCTATGCTGCCATTTATCCAGTGTGTCCATGCTGTATATACTACCCACCTATGAGGTATTTACTTGGTTTTCAGAGTGACTGTCACAGTATTAGTGCTTTGTTTATAAGGTTCAGTGCTGTCTGTGGTTTTAGGCATCCATAAGAGGCCTTGGAATATAAACACTCCCCTCCCTGTGAATAAGGCATGGTGGGGGGCACTACTATAAGTTATTTATTTGCAAGTTAGTATTTCACAAGTTATAATGGCTGTAATTAAAACCCAGGTTAGTTAATTCCAGAGTGTGTATCATTTGAGAGTTGGTAGGAGCTAGCTCCTCAGCACACTGTTTCCCTACTGATGGGGGTAAAAGTCTTCTCTTGGGTGGTGAGCTCTGCACATTTCCTTACCTTGGTCCTCCCTGACATGCAGTCTTCGTTACTCGGGCACAGAGAGGCTCCCTGCTTTCCTGAATCTGATATGGAGCATGCCAGTGGTAGGGAGTGATACAGATCCTGCCTCAGCCTCCTTACTTACCCTAATCATGAATATGTTTAATGTATTTCCTAATAATCCGACATTTCATATTTATTTCCCTTATATCTCTATGGGGGAAAAGAATGAAGGATCATGCACAGCTCTACCAGAGGAGAGTCCTGTGCAGATCATTTGGACAGCTGTCAAATGAGTTACCCTAAAGAGTTCTTCAAACATTCTCTCCTCATCTCACCCCAAAAGAAACCCAAACCTGTCCTACAGGTTGGAGAACTTTGTAACCCTTGTTTCCCTCAACCACACCTCAAGAACAAAGACCTGCGATTCCCAATCACAAACGCACAAACTTTTATCAGCAACCCAAATATTTATTGAGAGAGTTGACCAAAAGAAGCTTCCTCTTGGCTCAGCCTCAGCCTTATTTTCCTTTCTTAAGCAATATCCCTTTTGCAGATGTTGAAAACCTGTCTGCTCCTGCTCCAGGCCTCACTCACAGCAGTTTTATTTTTTGCACTGGTTGGTAAGTAGCTGATCTGCTGCCAAATCCCCTACCCTGTGCAGAAGACCTTGCCCCTCCTGGGCCCAGTGCTTCCTGCAACACACACACACACACACACAAAATCAAGCCAGGACAGGCACCTCCAGGCTGTGCTCTGGCATCTCACTGGCCAGTGCCCAGCTATCACCCATTAATAAATATTCTGGTGGTCACTCCTGCCCACATCCTAGCTGTCACAGGCTTGAGCTACTTATCACTGTGTGCATTCAACTCCCACTTCCAGATCAAGCAAGACGCCTCAAGGCCTCCCATGGCATGGGGTCCATCTTGTTTTTAAGAGAGGAACGTGGCAGCTTAGAGTGAGGCAAAGGTCTCCTTTCCAGAATCCAAGAATCGTTACTCCCTTTGCTGCCACCGATGCTCAGCCCCTGTGCCTCGCTTGCCTTTTGGGACTTTTTCCTCATCTTCTGCTGTGCATTCCAACTCCAGCCTCTAACCAAGCACTCAGAGCCAGCAGTTGGAAATTCCCAATTTCAACGACAGCCTAGGTCTTCATAGAGATAAGGGATATTGGTTTATAATGGAGTTACCTGTCCATTTGACCAAAACCACAAGAGGGATGGGACCCCTTTCTCCAAAAGGGAAGACTCTGCAACTGTGTACCTGGCGATCAGTATCCAATGATACAAGCATTTAATAAAATGATGTTCAAGTAACACGAAATCTTCCCTACTTGGCTTTGGGGTGTGAAGTTACTACTACAGTTGAGTAATGATTAACTCACACTTTCTCATTTCTTCCTTGCCTGTCTCTTTTAAAATATTGCTCACAGATGTCTAAAGATTTATATTAAAAATGAATTCCAATAAAAGGCCTATTAAGTTATTTAGCCTGGTTCATTAACCCTTTTTAAAAACAATGTTCATGTTTAGGCTGGGGGTGTTTTCCAGTTGTCATTTCATAAGATGAATGTGCTGGGAAATGAGTCTAAATAGATACGAGTGTCATTTGTCTAATTGAGGATGAATGCTGAATTCAGGCAGCCATAATAGAATCGAGTGCATCTTGCTTTGAAAGAGATTACAGTCATGGGATACGAAGCCCGGCCTCCCAAGTGCTCTTCTTCATTCTGTGGCCTGTCCTGTACATCCAGAAGAGGCAACTTGCAAGGTGGATGTGGGAGTAGGGATGTTGGAGTTTGTCTGGCAAATCAACAGAACGGAAGCGAAAAGCACCTGGGCCTGTGGGATTGCAAGTAGTTGACAAAGGAAGAACCACATTCTATTCTATTCTTTGTATATTACAGCAACTGGTCCTCGTTGCATTAGTATTGTGTGTGTGTGTGTGTGTGTGTGTTTGTGGTACTGGGGAATTGAACCCTGAGCCTTCTCACAAGCTATAGACCTAGCCCTTGTTTAATTTTTAAAGACAGGGTCTTGATAAGTTGCTAAGTTGCCTAGGTTGGATTTGAACTTCCAATCCTCCTGCCTCAGCCTCCCAAACTGCTGGTATTACAGGCATGCTCCACCACACCTGGCTCTTCCTTTAGGATTTTGTGCCATCCTCTTTTGTCTATACCGTCAAGATCTTCTGGAATGTCTTTAAAAGGGGGAGAACTAGTGGTAGTTCTAACATGGGATGGTAGCCTTCACGAAGCGAGGCATAGCCATCTTATTTGAGCTTGCTTTCTTCCATGACCTGTAAAAACTCTCACCTAGACCCTGGCTACTTAGGGCTGGGCTGTGCCTCCATGGAAATGAGACTTCTATGGCAGCTATGACACTGGAAGACACACCCTTGATGGAATGTTGCAAGGCATGACTAAAAAAGTGAGACATTAATTTGAGCTGTTTTTGATGGTTTCAGTACCCATACAGTGATCTAGGGGGGCGGGGGACTGGAGCTCTTAATGACCAACTTGAACTTCTAGGGCAAATGCTGAATTCCTTGTGCAGGTGGGAATGCTGCTGCACTTCAGAGGAAGGCCAAGTTCCATTTTTGGGAACGACCTTCCCCATCTGAAACTTTCCCGGAATCTCTTATCATTAGCTCCCCACCCAAAGGATGAAAAACACCATCTGATTTACAGCTTTCCCATCTCTTATTTGAGTTTGCAACTTTCTTGGATAGCAGATGGCTAGAAAATGTGTAAGCCCAAATAAAAGCAAAGCACAGGCCTCCCTGTTTCTTCACTGGTGTCAACTGCTTTTTGAAATTAAAGTTATGTAAATGATCCCATGCCTTGAAGTGGGAGAATCAAAAAAAAAAAAAAAAAAAGGAAGGAAACAACCCCAGAACTTGAGAGTATTTTAGTTTGGGTTGTATAGAGGGTTTCTTCTTCCTCTTCTTTTTTCTTCCCCCTCAAGCTTTTACTGTTTCCTTTTAAAGAAAAAGAAGAGACATTTGGTTAAAAAAAAAAATGTACAAGTCACTCATTCACAAGCTTGCAGAGTTCCGTCACCAGCCAGCCTAGAATCAGAGAGAACATTCGAGTTGGCAGAGGTCTCAGAGGCAGAGTTTTAATCGACTGCAGGAGGGAGGCCAGCACTCTGAAGTCAGATACCACAGGAGGGCTTGAGCCTCTCTGGGTTTGGCATCTTTCTTACCTCAAGGAGTTAAAAGCCCAGGCCTGGGCGTGATCAGCCAGATGGTCTTTAACAGTAACATGGTTCATATTGTTTAGATTATCCTGTGGCAAGTACCGTGCCTCGTTTACCTTTTATGGAATAAAGTGTGGAAAATTGACCACAGATGTAAGTAACCAAGAATGACGGGGAAGCTGTTGTTACCAGGCCTCCTCTCCTTTTCTCTCCAACACGCCTGATCCCACAGATAAAAATAAAGGGAGAAAAGGAGGAGCAGGCGGAGAGCTTAGCCCGCTGGGCCCTGGACTCGTCTGAGTTTCCTTAGCAGGCTGTCCTACATTTACGTATTTCCAAGATTCGCTTCAGGACTTGTAGGCAGGCTACTCTCAAATTCTGATTTTCCAGAGTCCTCCACTTAAAGTGTCACCCCACATGAGCAGTTTTTCTGTGGGTTTGAAGGTTGGGCCAGGCCCACATACTGACTTGGAGATGCTCTGTGGCCTTGTGTGGCCTTGTGATCTCGGATGCAGAAGGGCATGGCGGGGTGGAGCCCAAAGCAAGTGGAGATAAATTTTCCACTCCCATTGCTTTGCCTGTCCTTTCTGCTGCAAGATGCGCGGGATTAATTAGAACTAGGGCCTCCTTGTACCGGAGAGTGTATTTCTGAGCTTCACAAAGGTGTTGACTTCCCAGAACGGGCCGGGCCAGCATGAGGAGGGCAAGCGTGTTGAGACAAGCCTGTGCTTTCATTTATGGCAGGCTTTTGAGGATTATGAACATAAAAACCTTTTTTAAACCTCAGAGGAACATGATAAAGGAGGCTTTAGAAGGTCTCTTTGTCTTCTCTGCTTCCTCTTCTGCACCTTTCTGGGACTCTGCCCCTTGGGCAAGGCCAAGCTCAGTTTTGCCTGTGGTACTTGCCGTCTCTGCCAGTTACTGTAATCACAGTAGAGTGGCTGATTTCTGCCTGCAGGTCTGCTGCAGGCAGCGAAGGCCAGAGTTCCCACTCAGGTAAGTGGGCTGCTCCTGGCCCCCTAGAAATGGCCACTTTCTCAGGGTGGGCCCCGGCTCGCCTTCCCTTCTGGTAGGGCCCAACCTGAAACGGAACCTCTCCTCTGGTCACTCATAGGTCTTGGATTTCATTCCCATCCCATCCAGCTTCCCTTCCTCCTGCCAGGCCCCCTCCTGGTCCCTTCCACCCAGCTTTCTCTCCGCAGTCCTGGCTCTACTGCCAGGAAACTTCCCCAACATCTAGCGCCCTTAACCTGCACGCTGCATGCTTTCCTGGAAACCCAGGCTGTCTCCCACACTGCTTTCTCCACATGCTTCCCTGCTTTTCCATACACACTGCTGTTCTGTGTTCCTTGAGCCCTGTGGAAGCGCCTCCTCCCTGGAGCTGAGGTGCCTGGGCTCCCACACCTGTCTGCCAGGAACCCCAGATGCTCTCAGTGCTCACTAATCCAGCACATGGTCTCCATCGAACTCTCCTCCTTCCTCCCTGTCATGGATTCAGCAGCCTCCCTGCTAACCTGCCCGCTGGCCACTCAGTCCCTCCGCCTTCTCCGCTTCCCTAGCTTTCACAGTCTCTCCTCTGGGGCCTCTGCCCCCAGGGCTCTCCATGGCTTGCTGACACTCTGGACACCCACCCTACCTGGCCACCACCTTTCATTTCTGCTGCTTCTAATCTGCAGTTCTCGGGACACCTTCTCCTTCGTCTCCAGCTTCTGACTCTCAGGGCTTTCTGGTGTTTATGCCCTCCCAACCCCATCTGGTGGACTGAGAATTATTACAGCCTCACTCACCAGCTTCTTCATCCCAACCCCAACTGCTTTTGTCCTTTCACTCCTAACATCACCCTACCCAGTTGTGCTGCCACCTCCCCAGACCCTCCTCAGTCACCTCCTTTTTCTTCCTTGATTCACCCAGTGACTTGAAAACTCATCTGTAATTGCTGGCTCTTGTGTTCACTCATGCACCAAGTCTGCCTTGACATCTGTTGAAATCGTTCTGGTCAAGATTACCTATGACTTCCCAATCTCCAGCGTTTCTTTCTCCATCTCTCCTCTTCTTCCCTGTTTTTCTGGGAGCCCTTCTCTTCCTCAGCTGTGGCAGGTGCTTCTCAAGGCTTCCCTCTGTCTCTGCTCACTTGTTTCATTTTCCCCAGGGGCACTCCTTTCTCACTTCTTCAAGATTATTGTGCCCTCAGAGGCCACCCTCTGCCCTGACTCGTCTCACTCCATCCAAAACCCAGATCCTGAAATGTGGGGAACATGCGGAGGGGTGAGGATTTCCAAGGCTACTTCTGAAAACATCCTCTTCGTTCAACAAGAATAAGAAAAAAGACGCACCCCAAATGACTGGCTCTGCTTACCAGCCTGCTTCTGAGATCAAGGCCCAAATCCTGCTACTGAAAAGGAATCATTTTGGTGGTGCGAGCAAGGGTTGTGTCTATGGCTTTGGAGGGGCAAGTCCATGGCTTTGGATGGACAAGTCCCTGGTGTTGAAGAGTAGGGTTTGAGTTGTGGGCACTCAGATTCTCTCAGGCCACCAAGATGATGACTGGGCAGTTCACTCACAAGCTGTCTGTGCAGTGGGACAGTATGGAGCCTGGACATACTCCTTGCATCTCAATCCATGCTCCTCCTACCACTCGTGTGACATTGGACAGCTGGCTTCTCCTGTGTCTCTGTTTTTATCTGCAAAAGAGATAACAGTATCTAGCTGTTCTAAGGACTAGAGATCATGTACATATTTGGAAGATATTATTTGCCAGACATAATTTAGTAGGATGATTGAGCTCGAGTGGTGATATTGTCTTAGATTAACTATAGACCTGACAAACCTCCCAGCAAGCCTAAAATTACTTATTAACATCTTTCATGCATGCATGCATTGCTATCAGAGTTGAACAAATTACGGAGAACTGGTTTCAGATCTCAAACCATTGAAATTGCACACACACAGCACAATCCGAGCCTGTTTTAGTAATGATGTCCCACCCAGGTCTCAGTGACATTGGGCAGTAGTGTTCTGGAGATGGAGAGATTGGTAAGAGTCAGAATAGATAGGACAGGAGGCCTGGGGGACCTTTGAAATGGAAATGTCATCCACATTTGCATAAAGTAAGGGGTACTAGTTTCTGTGCAAGTTAGATGGCAAAACTAAGATTGATAACAGAGGTCCTAGGGAATATTTTTGAGTAAGAACATGATGGAATGCATTTTAGGAAGACTAGTTTAACGCTCTTATATATGTAGGTATATATTTTTTATTCGAGGATGAGGGCAGAAAGAGCATTCAGCAAACTGCTACTGGAATTAGACCCTATCTGAAGACATGCAGGGTTACATTGGAAAGGAAAGGGTAGAGGGAGTTTGGGGTTAGGGATTGTCTTACTTAGTTCAGAGAAAGATGTGTATAGCAGCACACACATGATTTAGTATTCATAATAGCTAAATCTTGGAAGCAGCAGGATCAGCAGGTGGTTGGATAAACAAAATGTGCTATCTATGTATACTAGAATACTACTGTGCTATAAAGAAGGACAAAATTGAGGTATTTGTAGGAAAACAGAGTCAAATCAGACATGCAAGCTTGAATACCATATAGTAACCCTCATTTGAGTGAGGCAAAATACAAAGAAAAGGATAAAAGGCAGATAAAAAGGGACATGGGGACAGATCTCATCTGATAGGGAAAGTGTCCAGGGGAACAAGGAGAGGGGAAGGGAAGAGGAAATGAGAGGGCACAGGTGAGACCTGATGTGTGCAGGAGCTAATAGCCCAAATCCATGTAAGCATTATAAGTCATAAACTTGTGCTAAAACAAATAGCCTCACCAAGTATAAATGGGACCAGGGATGTAGCTCAGCGGCATAAGGGCCTGCCTGGCAAGCACAAGGTCCTGAGTTCAATTCCTAGTACCTTCCCCCAAAAAAGTAGGAAAAAGTGGGGAAGGAGGGAGATTAAGAAAAACTAAGTACATGTAATCACTCCCCAAGATGACTGTAAACTGCATAAATTACAAACATGTACTAATAAAAAAAATTTAGATAAAAGAATATTTGCTGAGTGAATGAGTGACCAGCGACCAGCTTCTTTCTCAGGAATTTTAATTGTACACACCGAGAACATTTTGGTTAGTGGTAGTTACTGACTCTGTGAGGTTAGCCAGCCATGGAACAATAGCTGTGTGTAGTCACGTAGAAACATAGGAAGCTGATCAAGATTGAAAGAGAAACTGAGGCAGAGACTAGGAGTCTCCTGAGAGACGTAGAGGAAGTCTTGCATTTAGGGAGGGGAGACTTCTCTTCTTCCCCCGAGGCCTGCCCATCTTTGTACACCTGTGCCCGTTAACTTGCCTGGGTGTCTATGTGAGTTTCCTATAGCTGCATAACAAATATCACAGATCTGGCAGCTGAAAACACCAGCATTTCCTGCCACTTCTGCAGGTCAGAAGCCCAGATAGGCTCAACTATGGTCAGGTCTCACAAGGCAGGGTCCAAGTGTTGGTGGGGCCAGGCTCTTAAAGAGGCACCAGGGAAGGATGTAAGTACTTTGGAGCCCTTCCAGACTGTTGGCACAGCGAAGTTCCTTGCAGATGTAGGATCGAGGTTCCTCGTGTTTGGGTGGCTTTTGGCCAGGGCCTGCTCTTACACCCGGAAGTCACCACTAGCTCCTGGCCTCTCAGCCTCCTCCCTGTCTTCACAGAGAAGCTGCTGCACACTCAGGCCTGTCTAACTTGCCCTTCTACCTGCAGGAGGAAAGTGTGCTGTTAAAGGGCTCCTGTGCTTAGATCAGGCTTACCCAGATAATTTCCTTTGAGTTACTCAAAATTAAAACAAGTGGCCCTAATTGCATCTGCAAAGTCCCCTTTTTCAGGTAACTTAACATAGTCAGGACATGGTATCCCATCAAAGTCACAGCCCTGGGGTTAGAGCAGGAAATTTTAAGGGGCCATTTCAGGATTCTGCCTACCACAGTTTTTGTGTTTGTTTTTTGTTGTTGTTTGTTTGCTTTTTAGCCCTCATTTAATTAATTAGCTTCAGGAAGAGGGTTCTGTTGCTTATAACCAAAGAGTAATGGCCATAATTCACAGAGGCCCCCACTTTAGGGAGCATAGGGAGAGCTGAAGTTATAAACTTTGCCTTTCTGACCTCTACTAAACTGTGGTTCTTTATTTTTCCCCTGGAATAGAGATCAGAATATAGAGATATGAAAGATTAGACCATCTGCCAGGCTTCACTTGCCAAAAATAATGAAAATAGCCCCTTGCCTCTTAACTTTCTGGTAGAGAACTTTTATTTAAATGCTTTTCCTGAAGGATCACTGTCCAAGTGAAATCATTGGTGATCCTGAGCCTTTTCCCATGACTTAACTGCTGAGGGGAGGACCGGCCAGCTAAATCTCACAGAATACACTGAGGGTAATTGGCTGAGTGCCCCTGGGCTGGAGCTGAAATGAGTGGTTTTGGTTAATCCACACCATGAAGCCCAAAAGCTATTATGTATGTATATTTTTGTCCTGAAGTATTATCGAGAAATTCCATATAGAAAGGAATAAGCTACAGTTTGGGAATGAAAAAAAATGTAAATGCAAGACACAATAAACTGTTTCCTGCAGATATAAATCAGAGTATGTTTTAAAGCCTTTTTATGACTCAGACAGATCACTGACCAAATCTGCTGAGGGAGGCAGGATGACACACAAACAACTACATTTTTATGAGGGTTTTTTTGGTTTTTTTTGCCCTCTCCTGCTGCCATTCGCTCTTTCATTTGCCCGATATAACACATTTTTTTCACAATGCTGTAGGGAATCAGAGAGATGGAATTGCTATCCAGTTCACTGCCTAGCTTCAAAAAATGTATAGTAATAGTTGACTGTCAAAAAATAGCATGTGGTAAATGGGGGGAGTTGAGGGGAGACCCTGCTCTGCAGAGAATTGCTGGCAGGTTGAAGGGTCATAAGATTATAGACTCAGACTCGGAGTCGGAAAGGTCCCCTCCTGCCACCCACCTCCAGCCCTTCCTCAGTGTAAGGGCCAGCTTGGTCCTCTTCAGAGCTTGTGAAAGAAGTCAGGAGGCGACACCTGTATGGAAAATAAGGCGCCTTGAGCCTTGGCTGGTGCCTGGCACTTTTGCTATAGGGGACAAGCTTCTTAACTCTTTGGAACCTCAGTGTCCTAATATCGAGTTAGCAAAGCTATTACAGAATTAAGTAAGATCCACCTGCAAGATTCATAGCCACCATGAAGCAAATACAAGGCACTGAGTTGCAGTCTTAATACTAACATGAAATTGAGGCTCAGAACTCGGATGGTGGAAGAGAAGATACATGGAATCCAAGGCAGAGATCAGAAATGTAGGGAAAGACCCTATGTTTTGAAGATCAATAAATATAACATAGGAGCTCGAGGCTGATTTTCAAAGGCAGGACGTGGAAGCCACTTTGTAGATGTTATGGTTTAGGTCTAAAATGACCTCCCAAAGCCTCACATGTTCACGGGTGAGGCTTTGGAAGGTGATCGGATCGTGAAAACTGATTTTATCATCGGAGTAACTCATTGCTGAGATGATGGAAATAGGAAATGATGGAAATAGGAAGTGGACCTAGTTGAAGGCAGTGGTGTCAGTGACCCTATCAGTTCCCCAAGCCCCTTCTTTGGGTCCGTGCATTCTCTGCTCCCTGGCTATTGTGACAAGGGCAGCTTTCCTCTGCCATGATGCTTCTCCCTTATCTCAGTCTGACAGCAATGGAACCAGCCAGCCAGAATAGGGGGACAGAAGCCTCAGGTCTGAGTCAGAAAGCCCACGGTGCTTAGATACACACAGCCATGCAGGAAGCTCGAAGTAGCCCCATCTAGAGCAGAGGATTTGCGAGCTACTCACCAGGCTCCCCAAGAAACTAGGCACCGAGCTTAAGTTTGAGGACCCGGAGGAAAGCACCCACCCTTGAAGCTGTGAGAAGGTAGAAGACAGAAGACTCCCGTAGTTCTAAAGTGAAGTGAAGAACATTTCCAAAAGCCACAGGGCACCTGGGGAAGCTAAAATATTGAGGTGTTTTAGGGTGCTTGGTGACTTGACTTCTTAAAAACAACCATCACAAACTGCTTGCTGTCTTGGGTGACTGTTTTCTCCTGTAAATGTAGGATTCAAAGATAGAAAACTGAACTGGGGGTTCTTGTTAGTAATGGGGTTACGCATAATTACTCATTTTTGTATTCCACAGACATTTACTGATGGTGCTGAATCGTGTTCATGTAGCCTCATGGGTGTCGGACAGGAACACAGGTGCTCAAACAGAAGCAGGTGCCTGTGCTCCCAGCCGACAGTGACTTAATACAGCTACCACTGCTGATTCCTGGTCCTGAGGCCCTGCTTCTGCTCTTCGTCCTGCTCCTCATTTTTCAAAGTCTAAGTGAAGCCCTACAAGGTCTAGATTGAGTTCTGTCTCCAAAACTTGCAAGCCTCTTGCCACTTGCTTGTTGCCTGTGCCCCAGTTTTAGGTGTCTCAGTCCTTTTTGCCATATGTCCTTATCTACATGGTTTAGCAGTACTGAGCCTGGCTCTCTGGGTGCTTGTTGAACTGACTGTTTGTTTGTTTTGGTGGTACTGGGGATTGAACCCAGGATCTTCACACTGATCTATGTCCTCATCTCCCTTTAAATTTATTTATTTTATTTTATTTTTTTAAATTTCAAAGATGGTCCCACCAAGTCACTAAATTGCCCAGGCTGAACTCAAACTTGCAGTCCTCTTGCCTCAGTCTCCCAGAATATGGGAATTACAGGCAAACATCACCACATCCAGCTAGCGCAGAATCCAGGCTCCCTTCAGGACCTCATGGCAGCTTCAAAGACAGGTTTCTGCTCCCTGGTGTCCCTTGCTCACGCTTTCACCATAGTGGGGCAGGTCAGGGTTACCTGAGTGGAAAGGATTCTGCAGAAGTGGAGTCTTGATTGTTAACAGGAGCACACAGTAGGGCACCAGGCAGCGCTGTGACTCAGAGGTGAGTCAGTAAAGAAGCACTGAAGTGTGTTCCGAAGCACATCATAAACCAGCTTTCAGGGGCCAAGCAAAAATGGGGGACCACCAGGGATGGGTGTGGAGGACCCAGAACAGGCGCCTCACACAATGATCAGCAGTGCTCGTGATGACTGCTGGGATTTCTGAGGGTGGCTTTTGCCACACAGATGAACTTTGCTAGGACATTAATCCTGGCCTGGAAGAACAGAAAACAGCTGCGATAGGACAGAATCATGATAGAAACTTCAGAATTCCAATCTGGGGATGAGGAGGAAGGGAGGAAAGTGGGTAGTAGAAAGGATCGAGATGCAACATGTATGTGTACCACATCCCCTGCAGTAAAATGCATTTGTCATGTACTGTGAATATACTTTTAAAAAAAAAAAAAGATAAGCAGCTGGATTGTGGTGCTTGGTGGTCTATTCCAAGCAGAGCAGCTCTTTAGTCAGTGGGTGGAGTTGAGAGGTCCTGTCCTCCAGAGAAGGGGCTGGCAGAGCTGTCAAGAAGGCTGTGGCCTGGAGGAGGGCTCTGCTTCTAGAAGGCATGAGGCTTTTAACTGTTGTGTACCCAGAGCCAACGCTGTGACAGGGCCTGGGGAAAACTACCTGTGATTGCATGTGTAGTCTTTACTGAGGCAAACTGGAAGCCTGGGTGTATCAGCCAGAGTGCTGGCTGGAAATGTCAGCACATCAAATTGCAACTGTTGAGTAGAGTAATAAAGGGTTTGTTTACAATGAGTGGGTCCACTATACAGCATCTTGGGGTTGGTATGATGGGGAGATGTCACCTCTCCTAGGACTGAAGGGGCAAGGATGGGAATGGTACCCACTTCCAGAGACAGAGAAGATGGTGTGGGAAGGCCCCCAACAGGACCAGCAGCCTTTAGTCATGGAACCCCCACAACAAAAGGCAATGAACACCCAGCTGCCTCTCTCCTGCTCCAGACTTCTTGGGATACCTGCACCTCATCTACTCAGCTGAGGACAAAGGGCAGGCATGCCCAGCGATGTGGCCATTCCTAGGCCAGGAGCAGGGAGGGACGTCAGGTGAGTGTAAGGGGCAAACATTTCTTATATCACTGATCTTGGACCCCGTCTTTTAGTGGAACGGGCCCTGCTGCTGATATCCTATCTGCCCAGTAAGCTTGGACTCAGGACATGGATGAGTCTGAGCCTTAGGTTAAAAGTCTCTTACTTAGAGTTGACAGGAGCTGGAAAAATCAGGGCCTCGCGCTGTACCTTTAAACTAACAGCTTGCTCCATACATATGGGGACCATATGTCCTCAATTTTCCAGCATGGTCTCAATTTCAAATATTCTGTCCTATTTTACCCATAAGAACACTGGCATTTGTCAGATCACATGCTCCAATTTTTGATTCAGAAAATATGGTGACTGTATCCCTATACCACAACAAATGCCAGATGGCTTAAAGAGCTAATTTTTTTTAATGGTATACTTATCCCAATTGTTGAGGAAAGACGATTTTCTGACTGTTGAAGCAATTGAAGAAATTATCAATGACAAATGTGATGGGTTCGATTACATTTTAAAAAAAAATCCTTTTTGGGGGTTCAATAAAAATCCACAAAAAAAAGGAAAAGAAAAAAAAACAGTGGATTGGGGAAATAATGGCAATAAACATGACAGGTAAAAAACCTTAATATCCAGAAACTTTGGAGGAGTTTTGTAGAAATTTGAAAGGGCATAGTTAAGACTTCATTGAACAAGTGGTCAAAGGAGATGAATAGAAAATTCACACAAGAAAAATGTTCACTGTAAACAAATCCTAGGGAAGCAAGTTAATAAATTCAAGTTAAGACAGCTGTGAGCTACCTTATCACACCTACTGCAGTGTCAAAAGTAAATAAAAGCTCTAAAAGCGCTGTGGAAACAGATACACATACATGCCGAAGAAAGCATTGCAAACTGTCTCTTAATTTTTCTACTGGAGAACAGTGCGATGACATGCAGAAAGATCACAAAACTAGTCCTCCACTCTGGCTTGACAACTCCACTGCTAGAAATAAGTCCCAAGGAAATGGCATTTGAGAAAAGTATAAGTATGCATTTATTTTAACCTACACTAAAACAGGCCCAATGGCTGATAGTCATGATGGCTTAAATATACTAAGGATAAATGAATATTTTATTATTATTAAAATATGAAATGAACTCACTTTGTATAACATGTAGAAAGATATGTTTTTAAATGTTAAGCAACAAAAGTACAGTGAGATTCTCTAGCAGTAGCAATTGTAGTCCTATGAAAACTAGTCTTGTCCAATTATAAGGATCAGATAAAAATCTAAATTTTCAGTTCGTTGGGTTCCTATAGTAAAAGTGTATTCTGTAGCTCCTGGCCCTTTTGTTTCACCACTACTGGTTTTAGACATTCTAACTGGAACCAAGTTTTTTTTGTTTGTTTGTTTTTTGGTTTTTTTGCCGTACTGGGGATCGAACTCACGACCTCACACTTGCCACGCAGGTGCTTATGCCACTGAGCTAAATCCCCAGCCCATGGAACCAAGTTTTCTACAAAAATAGAAAAAAATAAACACTCGCCCATGACCCATGTAGGTCTTCAGAGTAGTGGATTTTGGAGGCAAATGCTGCTTGTTTCTTTAGACAGACCCTCTCATGGGATGGGCTGCTTCTTCCAAAACTGTGTGTATGCATTTTTTTCCCTCTGTGTCCTAAATGTGACCCATGAATGAAAAGACTGTAACAGGTGATAAAGTTTATCTATGTGCTACTCAAACCCTATAATGTAGCCATTTGACTATAAAATTACTAAAGGTCCACTTACGTAAAGATCACTCTAAGCTGGACATGGTGGCACATACTTGTAATCTCAGCACTCTGAAAGGGCTGAGGCAGGAAGGTCGTAAGTTCTAACCTAGCTTGGGTGACTTAGACCCCATCAAAATTCAAAAAAGGATAAGGAAGGGGATGTCGCTCGACGCCTGTCATCTCTCACTGCAGGGAAATGCCACTATAATCTCTTAATATAGAGTTTCATGGTATCTTTAAAGCCTTAAGCACTAATCTGCTAAAAATAAAATTAAGGTAAGTGGAAACTTGGCAGTTACCTACCATGTCCCTCTTCCAAACATTCAGTCAGTGAGGGCCGGTGTGCAACCCACTGGAAGCCGTCCCTGGCATACCCTATTGTCTTCACAGGGAGTGAGGGGCCAGAGCACATTGCAGGGGGCCAACCCTGCAGTCAGAATCTTAGGACTTCCTCCTGGAAAATCCAAGTCCCACGGATGCCTTGCTCCCTGGGACAACAGCTCCCCTAAAGTTATAATTTGTACTCAGATCCTTTGAATTTGTAAGAATTCTGTATTTCATTGTTTTGACCTGAATATTCATAGTAAAAAAAATAAATGGGCTGGAGACAGTTTCATGAGTGCTCTGAAAGTCGATGTTTTGTATGCTCTCAAGATTTATAAAAGGAAGCATTTTTTAAAAACAAAGCAAAAGAACAAAACTCCTGCAGGGCTCTAGTTACCCATCCAAAAGACCTCTTTGGTGCAGGAAATGAACACCAAGTATCCCATTGCTCCAAAACTCTTCAGATACTTGCCTGTGCTTTGCTGGCTCTTTGAACTTCATCTTCGCCTATTAAAAAAAGAGAATAATGATATCTATTTCTTGGGGAAGTTGTGAGTTAAAATTAAACACTTGTCCGAAGCGCATAAATTGGTATCCTGTACAATTAAACCTTAAAGAGCCTTCATTCTGCTTTCCTTCCTTCACCGCACCCCCGAGGTGTCTTGCTGTGGGCGGTGCTTGGTTTATAATGTATATGCAATGCCCTGGAGCCATCCATGCAGGACTGCAGTCGGATTGATAATGGAGAGGGTGAAAACTCAAAGACTAGCCTTTGCTGTGGTCATGCTGCAGTTACAGACAAGGTAAAGGAGAGATGGGATTAGGTTGGACTCTTCTTCCAGGGTGGGAGTGCACCAAGAGTGCTGTCCCCATGCTTAGGTGGAGATGTAGTTTGGCCAGCATGGGCACAGCAGTGTTTGATCATTGTGGTAAAATTCAGCCGCACTAAGAGTGGTCCAAGCAAAGTGGTAGGTTGTCCCCATGGACAGGCTGAGTGTGGCAGCGGGACTTGGAGGATGCTCAGATGTCCAGAAAGAAAAGTGGCAGCCTTAGAACATTCTGGGGATTTGTTACCAAATACTTGCAGAGGCGCTTGCCCAGAGTTCAGGGATGTGGTGCTGAGCGGAATGTTGACATTACCCTTATCTCGGGAGCAAGCCGGGCATCTGTAACTGGAGTGAGGCACTGTAGTGCAGTCAGCCAGGATGCTGCTGAGGACACAGCAGCCTCAGGCTGGGACGGATGCAGGGAGATGAGGCAAGAGTTACAGCTGAGGGTCAGATGGTCCCTGTCATGGGGCAAGAGGAGCACAGCAGCTCGAAGCCAGGTGGACGAGACTTTGTCTTGAAAGGAGAGTCAACTGTCTCTTAAATAACATCTAGACTCATCTCTGCAGACTTCGGTGGTCACTGGGCCACCTTTCGTTAGGGGTGATCTGATATACCCCTTTGCTGCTTCCTTCTCTTTTTCTATTTTTTTTTTCTTCTTCTCCTCATCTCTTCCCAGCTTACCTAAATCAGTATGAGCTGCTTAGCTAAGAACCTTTATTGGAATTTTGTAAAAGGAAGGGATTGTACTTCATAGAAAGTTGTACAAGAATGTTGTATTCCATATATTGTAGTTCCTTTAATTTGGGTTTAGAGTTTGTTTGTTTGTTTTTGAAACCTCAAATCTCAAAGAATTTGTTGTTGTTATTTATCAAAAAGGACATGGATATAAAATGGTCAGGAAGCATTATTTAAGGCCCTCTTTTCCACTGGTTTTATCTGTGGGCTCCCTCCTTTCTTGGACTTAACACTGATCTTTTACTCAAGACCACACAGACTCTAGCTCTCACTGTTTTTTATTGCTTTTGGAACAGTATACTTTCCAGGCAGATCAATCGTTCTCCATGAGAGCCATCTCATTCCTAATTCCCCCTTCTAGGGACATTAAGCAATGTCCGGAGACATTTTGGATTGTCCCAACTAGAGAGGAATGACGCTACTGGCATTTAGCAGGTAGAGGCCAGAGATGCTATTAAGCATCTTATAATGCGCAAGGCAGCTCCCCACACCAAAGAATTACCCAGTCAATAGTGCCTCTGTTGAGAAGCTCTGTGCTAGACTGTAAGTATATTATGAGCTAGTGTGATGTCTTAACATTCTACTTCCCAGATTTTTTGCAAAATAATCATCACCACTAGCAACTAACATTAAACACTGAGTGCCAGGCATCATTCCAAACTCTTTCTGCATATTTACTCACTTACTCTAAAACTCATCAGTATAGGAAAACTGGAACGAGAGAAAGCTAGATGATGAGAAAGTTAAGTGCCGAAGGTCACTGGTGAACCTTCTGGTGAACCCATGAACCTTCTGGTGAAACCATTTATTAGTAGTAAGAGTAGTAACATTAGTTGCCAAATTTGTATTAATTTTTGTTAAATCAAGAGCTTTGTGCAAGGTCAATCATGGTATCTTTGCCATGACCTCACAAGATACATATCCTCTAATACTCATCTCAGAAATGCAGGAATTTGGTTTGTTTTATAAATAATATAATTTTAAATAAATGTCTGTCTCTCCCTGTATTAGTTATTTTGTGTTGCTGGGACAAAATATCCAACGCTTGCAATTTGAAGGAGGAGTGATTTATTTTGGCTCATAGTTTCAGTAGTTGGGTCCATGGTAACCTGGCTCTAAGGCAGAAAGCACATAGTGGTAAGGCTCACTGGGGAAGGAAAGCTGCTCACATTATGGTGACCAGGAAGCAGAGAGACAGAACAAAAGCAGGGCCAAGAATATACCTTTCCAGGTCATCCTCTGAGTGACCCACCTCTTCCAACCAGCTCCTACCTCCTAACAGCACATATGAGCACATCAATGGACTAAACCACTGGTGAGTACAACACCTCCATGACTCAGTCACCCTACTTAACTCTGAACACGAGACTTTCAGGGGACATTTTTTTACCTAAAACCTAACACCCCCATGCACTGTAATTCCAAAAATGCAAGTACCTTGCTTCTTTCTTGCACCCATAGCAAGCCTACTCTTCAGGTCTGGATCTAGCACGAGTATACACTCCATGGTTAAAGGAAAACAGAATGGAAGTGTCCAGGTTTGGGTGCCCATGGGTGGACCAGTTGAGGCCTGGCTATGGCTTGCTTGGCCAGTGTGCCATATTTTCTTGGCTTGGATGCTTTTCTGTGATTCCTTTGCAGCACTGCACCTTGAAGCAGCCCATTAGAAGATCTCATTGCTGTTGTCATTCAGAGCCCCCAAACTAATGGGAGCTTGTCAAAAACTCTTTGGCCTCTCCTGGGGCTTATGAAAAAGCAAGCAAGACATCTGATCTTTAGTAGCTAAAAGCTCATGACCATGTTAAACCCTAGATTTTCAGGCTTGTTTGAAAGCCTTTACAACCTGCTCCCAGGGGAGGGAAGGATGCTCATGTCCCTACTTAATGAAATTTGATGGCACATGTGGCTAGGTAGAGATACTTTATTTTTTTGGTCTGATATCTGGATATTTTCAGAACCTAGATAATTTTATCCTATTTACATCAAACATGCAGGTAACTCTAGACTTTTATATCTGTATTATTTCTGGGGAAGTATAATATGATTATGAATGACAGTAATTGACATTACATTCTTTAATTAAATTTCCTTTGCTGTGAATCAGGACCTTTTAGTTCAGTCCTACAGTGCTATTTCTAGATTTCTCTTTTACATACTCTAATGCATTAGGCAGTAGGTATGACATAAATTCATTTTTTAAATTCTACATCCCATAGATTAAATGAGATAATGTGTATAGGGGGCTTAGCTTAATGCTAGTCACATGAAAGTTATTAATCAAAAAACATTAGCTGAACTGTGCTTCTTGGATGATAACCATCAAGTTGATGGTTATGAAAATAGCCCCTTTTCCAAATGATTATGGATTGCACGGTCATTATATCCCAGGATTTTTCCTTCTAGGGCTTTTAGGAAGATGTGTCGGGGTCTCAGAGTTTGATCCTTTTCCAAAAGCGAGAGATACCCCAGGTGGCCTCCTCCGCTCTATCCCAATAAGTCAACCCCTGTCTTCAATCCTCTCAAGTTACCAGCTTGCTGGAGAGGATGAAGGAGGAAGGTTTAGGTGTCAGTGCCCCACCAGCCTCCTTTCATTTGGGTGCACAGAGCACCTCCCCTTGGGAATGCTCCTGCTGCTCCTGGGTCCTGGTGCACCACTGCAGCTCTGTCTCACAAAACAAGCCACTCTTTGTCCTTCGATCCAATGGAGCTGGAAGTGAGAATTCCTTGCGGATTCTGGCTTTCAAGCCTCCTCTCACCCAGAGACTTCCCTAGGACTGACTCTGTGCAAGGTGATCTTTATTTCTTTGCTCAATCTTTCCTTATCCCATGGGCAGGGTGACTTTAGCACAGGATCCTAGAGGACAGACCATGATGGCGGACATCCCAGCTGTGCCCCACACCACACACACACACACACACACACACACACACACACACACACACACATCAAGGAACAAACCCGAGTTCCAATAGAGATACTTTACCAGAGCATAGATGAATTGGTCCTGGTGTCAGAATAATCCAGTTAGGCCAGTGCCAGTGCTGGGTCATCCTCTTGCTTCATCTGCAAGTGTAAACAGGAGGGCAGTACCAGGACCTGCCTCTGCTGGCCTGACCATTTAATCCCTTTATTCCTTTGCCCATCCTCACCATTTTACTCTCCTTCTGCACATCAAACCAACAAGTCAGCAAGGGGCACAGTGACAAATACTCACAAACAAGAGAGTTTTCTTGTTTTCTTTAATACATACCTAAAATTACAACCTTGTGCTTACAAATGTATATGCAGGCGCTCACATCTTTATTATTGATTATACGCTTAGATTATTTCTCCTGGTGGAACAATTTCCCCTATAATAATTAAGAAAATGCTTTGAGGGTACAGCATGACCACTCTATGCCCACACTCCTCTAATAGTACCCACAACTGTCTCTGATTGAGTGGATGCTCTTGCCTTTGTCTGTACCTGTGCTAAAAACCTTTATCTGATACTCAGTGGCCCCCAGGATTTGACCCCTTGAAAGTGCCCTGCCACTTTGCCCAGTTGCTTGAGGTATGCACCTCAACTGAGCAGCAGCCAGCAGGCATCCAGACTTCGGGCTGGCAGGATGCAAGAGGCAGAATCCTGCTTGCTCTGCAGCAGGTCTATGAGTCTCAAGTGGCATCATATTAAATTATATAGGCAGCCACTTGTTCTCAACGGATGCTCTGAGCTGAGAGTTGCATCGAGCAGGCCGCAGTCTGTTCGGGAAACCCTCAGAAACAGCCTAGAGCTTCACAGACCTTCAGACCCCTGAAGACTGTCCTGAGAGCAGAGGACTGTGGGATGACACCAGGAGAGGTCACTTCTGGGCAGGAGAGACCATGATTGTGGCTGCAGTCATAGATCATGGGCTGTGGGGCACTTTGCCCTAAAGGTAGGTCAGAATCTGAACATGCTGTGGTGGGGGTGAGTCTCTGCTGGGGGTCCCCTGGCCAGCTTCTGGGTCATCTCTGGGGTTTGAGTTTCTGAGATGGTGCTTCTGCTTCCTGCCTCTGAACGGTCTGTTTAATCTACCTGACCCGCATTCACCTGGCTCTGTTGCTTTAGATAGTTGTGGAGGCGTGTGTGTGTGTGTGTGGTGTGTAAGTTACTTATTTATTTATTGGTACTGGAAATTGAACTCACAACTTTGCGCTTTCCAGATGGACGCCACTGAGCTATATCCCCAGCCCTGGTGTGTAAGATATTTAGAGAATGGGGGAGGAGATGAGCATGAACAAAGAAATAAAGGAATAGAGGACTTAGGAAAACAAAGCTCTGCCTAATTTGACTGCTTGCTAACCTCTGTTGCTATACAACACTGAATGTCAGTGTGGACTCCGACACTGCACAAGGAGACGCTGGGCCTTTGTGAGCTGTGGCCTGCTGAATGTTTTCAGTAAGACCTGACTGCCAGCTCTCTCCATAGCAGGGGCAGGGAGGGTGTGTCACAGTTCTCACTGGTGACAGGAATGTGAAAAGGACAAAGATCTCCCCTTAACAGCTCATAATCAGGACTGCCTACTCTGCCCTTCCAATTCTCCCACCAGTTTGGAATAAATAGCCTGAAACAGGAGCAGAAATGGGGTTGCTTGTTCCATGTATAAGTTCTTGGTAAGACTCTCACTCAGCTCCCAGCCACAGGTTCACTCAGACACAACTCAAGAATCCACATTCTGGGGGCATGGCTGGGCTGGGTCTCCCTGAGACTTCTGATAGGTTATAAAGGTCCCATCAGTTCAATCTCCTTGATCCCGGTTCTGAAAAAAACCAGTTAATAAAGCAAAGAAAAGAGGTGGCCACATGGGGGCCTACAGGATGGGCATGGCGAGTGAGTCTTCTTGGCTCCCTTGAAGATGTGTAGGGATCTTGTGGGTCTTGGTGCTTTCACTGCAAATGAGTAGTCCCCCATTTGATGAATGTATTCACCCCATGTCCTCCCATTTCCTTCTCTAGGGAGGTATTTGTGTTGAAGGTCCCAGGCTGAGCGGGTGGTGAATCAAGGGGGAAAGCAGGAGACTTTGGGGTATCCCCTGGCAGCTCCTAAGCAGAGTTGGTGTTTGCCCTTCAATTGGGGATGGGGGGGGGCTTCTGGAGCAGACACCAAGGGAGGAAGGTGGCGAGAGGGCTCAAGCTGCCACTGATAGAGAAGTGCCAAGTGTCATTAGAGAGAAATGTTGCCCTGATATATTCTAGCTGTTTGTAATTTTTTTCTCTGTAAAAATTACACTTAATGAGTTTTATTAGCCTGCCTTAACAAAGGAAATTGAGAGACAAAGGCATTGATACACACTTATTATGAGTTGCAATAATGAAGCCATTATATATGAAGACTGCTAATCAGTACTTGCTCTATTTGTTGAATTTCCCTTTTTATTCTGACACTGTTCTTACTTGGGAACGTTGCTTGCCCTGATCTTCCTCATTTTAGAAGATAAGCCTGTAGTTTACTTCTGTTTCACTTACCCAGAATCTAGTCCCAAAGCACCATTAAAAAAAAAACATAAACAAGAGCTTCTCTATGATGGAAAACTTCTAACACAAGGTAGAAAAAACACTGTGTACTACTCTCCCCCTAAACCCACCTGCCACTGTCCTGGTGATCGATCCCCGGCTGATTGTGTCTCACTGACACCTCCTATCGACCTTGTGCTCCAGCTGGAAGGTTATTTTTGAAGTAAACCCCGGTACATCATTTCAGTGTATTTCAATTTACAGTTCTTAAAAATAAGAACTTTTAAAACCACAACTATATTACTTGTACAGAAAATGATTCCTGTATGTTTCCAGCTATTCTATCTAATAATTGTTTCTTTATGTGTAATTTTTACAGTTTCTTGGAATCAAGATTGATATGCATTGATATGCTATGCCCATGCACTGCAATTGGAAGACCTGCTTATGTCTCTTTCATTCCTTGAACTATATTTCCTGAAGAAACTTGAGTTTCCAACAGTATAGATTTTACTAATTGTACCCTGATGGTGTCATTTACCATGTTCCTCTGATCCCTGTATTTCCTGATATTTTGGGGTAGGTCTAGGACTGATGGTAGTATATCTCCTCAGGCAGAGCAGGGAGGATCAATTCCCATCATTTCTGTTTTTGTAATATTAGGAGCCATTGATGATCATTGCCTAAATAATTAATTCATTATGGCGATGTTCTCATTCATTCATTCTGTCATCATCTGTTAGCTGAAATGCTTTGTAAACTTTCCTTAAGAAGTTATTCATTTGGAAACAGTTTGATTTTAAAAGATAGTAAAGATGTTAGGGTTACTGTTTTTCAAACTGAATGAGTTTCCTAGTGTCCCCTCCAGGTGAGACCAGTGGAGTTTGTTTTGTTTTCCTAGTATTATTATTAACTTGTGCATTTAAATATGTTTAGTGTATTTAATGTATTTGATGTGTTCCAGTCTATTGCTGTTATCTTAAGGTTGTTTTTGTTTTTTCTGAGACAGTGTCTCAGGCTGGCCTTGAATTCACTCTATTGTCTAGGTTGGCCTAGAACTCATGACGATCCTTCTGTCTCAGCCTCCTGAGTGTTGGGATTATAGGCGTGCAGCCTGTCATTATCTTTAATGATGCTTAAATGTTTGTCTTTCTGGCCAATGAAAGCCTCTTTGACATTACCCTACCTAATAGAAACCCATAATTCATTAGTTTTGGCAATAAGGGTATAATCTAGGCTCATCTCATATATTCTCTGCTATGTATATTTTCTGATCCAGAACCAGCATTTCTCCAGCAAAAAATAGCATTGGTATTTAGGGACCACAGTCTAGAGCCTGTGGGTATAGAGCCCCATTTTTCCACCTCTTTCCATTACATCAATAAAACATTCCTTCCCTACTCTTTCTGCATACTGTCACCATACCACTGCCTTCACTGTGACCACCTGACATGGCCTGAGGTTGTTTCTAATCCCATTTTTGCCACCCTTTGACTTGAAATCCAAAGCAAGGGGATAGAGAGTTTCTTGAAGTCTCCTCCAACTTTGTTTTGAGCTCAGCCAGCTTGCCAAATCATTCCTACTGCAGTAGATCATCTCTGGGTAGCACCCCTCTCTCCCTGTGCCTACCCCGTTACTAGGTCTGCATGGACAAAGGTGGTGAAGGTGACTGAATTCTCACCAAGGCGGACACAGCTGCCTGCATATTGCATATGTGCTGTGCCATCAGAGCTCCCTTAGACACCTGTAAACTATTCTGATTCCCATTTTCAAGGGGAAAAGAAGTTAAAAAGAGACAGAGCTGGCATTAATTCCAGGAAGGGTCCTCCAGAGCCCAAGATGATACAGACTGCCTTAGCATGGTGAGATATCATGTGACGATGTCTGGATCCTTTTCAGAGCCATCCTGCAACCTTGCAGGAATCTACTTTTCTTACCCATGGCTCCCAATTGCTTTGGGGATTAGTCCATACTTTGTATGTACTGCCCATAGTGACCTCAGCTTAACTCACTTACAAAACCACACAGTCGTATCAGCCTCCAGCCAGGCTTCCCACACGTGTCGTCGTCTTCATCCCTTTGGTATATTGTGCTCCCTTTCACCTGATGAACTCCCAGCTTTTTTTATTATTATTAATTTTGAAAATGAAACAAGGATAGAAACGGTACAGAAGTTTTTTTAAAAAGTAGGAAATTAACAGTAGTTAATATATTGCGTATTATCTTAGAAGTAGTTGTGACTACCTCAGCCCCTCCCCTGCACTCCCAGCTCTTTTAAAAAGCCACTGCAGTATCTCCTCTTTTGAGAACTCCTCCTTGATTTGCACTTCCAGATGAGCTAAATAATACTCCCTGGGCTCCCACAGAACGCCACACTGTCACTTTGAAGTTCTGGTTCTCATCCATCCACCCAGTGCAGTTCCTAACCCTGGAAAGTTGCTCAACGATGTTATTGAACACCTGTCCCAGTGAATGAATGAATGAATGATTCCAGCTATCACGCACTTGCTCACATGGGTAAAATGTTACTTCTTTGAAATGGCCCTTGCAGTTTCCCTGGCCTTTTTGCTACTCTGCCTCTGGTGTGCCTGTTTACTTTTGTAAGTTCAATTATGCCTGGGGGCCTGGAAAATGAAGCCGGAATGAGGCTCCCAGCACATTGCCTTGCACATAGGCAAGACTTGCTAATTATCTTCTGAATTGAATCAAATAGAAGGTTGTACAAAAGGAAGGTATGGTGCAAGTGTTGGGCATGCAATCAGCAGAACGCTAGACAGTTAAAGCATCTCCGATTTACTACAATTTCTTTTAATAGGTTTCCTGTGCAGATTTGCCGTCAACATAGATTGTTGGTTTAGGAAAAATACAACTTTTGTGCTGCACAGTGATTGGCAGGCTTTTCCCATTTGCAGTGTGACAGCTCTGGATTTCCATGTCTGCAAGGGACTTGGGCGTTAGTGCTAAGAAAGTCTGTAAGATAAGCAAAAGTGCTTCTGACCAAATGTCCTGAACCCCTGCTCTCAAGACCAGCGCACATTTGCCCTCCCTCCCCTTCTCCACTGAGGCCTTAGCTTCCCATCCTTTCTGATCTTTGCCGAGCCCCGCTGCGGTGACTCTGATGTGAAAGGTGGAGCTATTGATTTTCACCGTGAGACTCTGCTGGAAGGGAAAACAGCTCAGGGGCCCATTCTGTTCATTCTGCAAATATGATTGAGCACTCATTGTGTGTCAGGTGCTGGCAGAGAGCATGGGCAAGGCCTCCATCCTCCTGGAGCACTCGGAATAATGGGAGAGACAGGTGTTCTTCAGATAGGCCCCCAGATGTATAATTGCGCACTGGTGAGTGAGATGCTTTGTCCCCAGATGGACTGGTGCTGCCACGAAGCCCAGCCTGGTTCCTCCTTGGCAATGCCAGGCTCCCTCAGTGCTCTTCTACCTGAAGCTATGCCAGGGTTGGCCCCTGGCCACATAGGGGTGTGTGTGACTTCAAGCTGTCAGCATAAGGGCTCATTCTTTCCTGGAACAGTATATGGCCCATGCCCTCACCGAAGGGGGTCATCGACCTCCCTGGGGAAAGTAATCACGACAGTGGGGTAAATTCAGTCTCCAACTTCAACCGTGGTCCCAGAAAGAAGGTGACCCCTCCCCAGAAGACTACAAAAGGTGACATAATGCTTGGAAAGCCCCTGGCAGGAGCTCGGCACAGGCGAGAGCCACATTGGGCTCTGAAGAGCAGGCTGCCCACCCAGTGCCACCTGGCATCCTCTCAGACCAGGCCCAGGCAAGGCTGGGACAGGGCCCAGGTCCTGGTCATGTCCACTGTGGGCTGTCATAGAGTCAGGACTAAGAAAATGTTTCTGTTTGAACGGCGTAGGCCAAGTGTCACAACACAAAGGATAGTATGGTCAGTCTGGTCCTTGTTGATGCTTTGAAAGAAAAAAGTATGTTCCCTTCCCATATTTGTTCCTAAAAATATACTCTTAACTTGCACTTTACCTCCTGTGATTTCCCTCCTAGGGAGAGAGGCTGCCCAGCCCCTGGGTGGGCAAAGCAGGTGCTTTTGTATCCCACAGCCCTCCCCAGAAGAGCCTGGGTTAGGGTTAGGGTTACTATCTGAGATAGGCGGGGTGGTTCACACAGTGGGTGCGCATCTTGACATAACCCCCTCCTCTCTCTAACCTGGGATGTCACTTCTGAAGCCCCCTCAGGCTGCACTCAGTGAGGCCTTAAGTGAAGAGGAGCAACCTCAACCAATGGGGACGTCTCCTCAAGACCCTTTGCTCAGCTTCCTCAGAGAGGCCTTGAGCCCTGATACCCACCACACAGCGGCTGGGTGACACACCTTCTTCCTTCCTCATGCTTTTCCTGGAGTTCTTTCCAGCTCTCAAATGACACCACACCGAGACCATGGGGAAAGGAGATGGCTGTTACAATCCTCTAGAGATGGTTTGAGGAAACAAAATGTTGGCTTCCTTCTCTGTGAAAGAAAGAGAAGGTAACTTGTGCCTCTCCTCAGAGCCCCCACGGCCCTCTACTTGCTGCTCTGCAGCCCAAACCTCTCCTCACCTCTCCTCTGGCAGATGGCTTAACCTGCCAGACCTGGCCACTTCCCCGAAAACCTGGAAACTACCTACCTGCCCGCCAGCTGTGATTGGCTAAGTACCATTCAGCATGGCTTTGAGGAGAGAACAAGGAGGCCATTTTCAGGGATATTTTTAATGCCAGAACAGTATCTGTGACCTAAGGAAACCGCAACTGTATGGATCTAATATGGTTTAAAAAAAATACCCGTATAAAACATGGAAAAGCATGTGAGAAATTGTATGTTAACAGAACTTTCTTTTTATTTTGAAAGTTCTCTGAGAGGAGCATGCTTTGCTTTTAAAGCCAGAAATAAATCAACCCATTAGTTAAAACAAGCAAAAATACTGCTCAAATATCACTTCCTTTTTAATCTGTCTTCCAAGGGCTGGGCTTCCATAGCAGGACCCGGCCAGCCCCTCCCCTGCCCCAGCTTAGCACAGGCAAGATTATTGTCCATGAACTTTCTCTAGGCTTTTCATGGAAACGCAGACGTGACTGTAACAAACGTAACAAATGTAGTGTGCAGAAATAGTGCCGTGAAAGGATTTTCAGGCCTTTTTTGAGATGCACATTGTGTTTGGAGACTGTTTCATCTGCTTCACCTGATGAGCTGTATTTTCATATAAAAATTAAAAGCTGTCACATAAAACAGGGACCACATATGCAGGACAGTGATCAGGATGTGCACTCTGGAGTTAGCTGGTCTGGGGTCAAAAATCCAGGTTCTGCTTTCTAGCTATGTGGCCATGATCAGGTTATGTGACTTCTCTCGGTTTTTATTTTCTTCCGCTGTAGGAAATGGGGGCAACAGTATTTATGCATGGAATTGTGACCATTGAATGGGGGCAACAGTATTTATGCATGGAATTGTGACCATTGAATGGGTATGCAGGTACACATGTGTGCACACACGCCTGATTCAGGGAAGTACAGTCACTGTGCTTTCTCACTGTCGTCATCATGGTTCATACAAGCCTGAGTGTCCACAATAGGGGCTCCTTCAGGATAACCCAATGACTGATGTCAAGACAGATCCAGGATTCGCCTGCTATCAAACTGACCCAGTGAGACACAGCCATGCCTTGTCTGTGTCCCGGCCACCCTGAGAGCTGTCACTCATATGGAGGTCACCACCTGGGGTTTCAAGTAGGTGAGTGGTTGATGTGGTACTTTTGAAACAGTCTAGGGCCACTGCAGAAATAAGTGACTAGCTGTTCCGGATGAATAAATAAGGAGGATGTAGATGAGAAGGTTAAGAGCCACAGAAAAGGAGCTGAAGAATGGAGACTTCAGTGATGCATAAGGATGAGGGCAAGTGAAGAGGAGACACTGCAGCGGGGTCTCCTGTGCCCCTGAGACCCTGCTCGAAGGCTCCTGCACTCTGCTGTCAGGACTTGGCTCCGACTGCCTGGTGACCCTTATCACATTATATTCACGGTTTGTGAGTACACCCAGCCACCTTCACACACTCACTGGCTGCCTGGTGCCTGGCACTGTCCTGAACTGAGGGCCCTTCAGGAGCCAGCCAACACCAGCAGACAGGTACTTGTCTGGCTTTTGTATTCGGCCTGATCCTGCACCAGAGATGCCCCACGCATGCTTACGAGTCTATGAGATGAGGAGTGCCGGCTCTACCCTGGCTTTCCTTAGGGTCACCCACTGTCCCTGCACCTACAAGATCAGGTCCTGTGCCCCCCCCAGGCTCTTACAGACACACCCAGGCACAATGACGTGGCATTTCTACAATATCTACCCACAGTGGTACATCCGTACCACCCTCCGTTTAAGGACCTTAACACCTGGACCCTGTGCCTGTGTGGTGTTTTGCTCCCGTAGCTTGCGGGAGACCTCTACCAGTGTTTCCATTCCGATGGCCCTGACTGCCTGGAGCTTCAATGTCATCCTGTGCTTGGTAGTGATTGGAGGACCCCTGGGTCCCATGCTTGGCTGAATGGTGACTTAAAGCCTTGGGACCATTTACTTCGCAGCCTTCCAGTTCTGCACACAATAAAACTGACCAGAAAAAGACTCCAAAAGAAGCTGAGACTCAGAACTATAGGTCCTCCTCCTTTCTGTTCGCATCACAACACCAGCCTCTCCTTTTGCTTTTTTTTTTTTTTTTTTTTTTTTAGCAGTGTTCCAAGGGCCAGAAGTCAGACCTTAGTGATTGAACAGCTGAATCTAGTACAGGAGAGTGTGGTGAGACCATGGCAGTCTGCTGAGGCCACTAAGAATTGGTTCCCATGCCTTAAACTATGGCTGCTAAAACAAGCATCGTTTTTGTCAAAAGTAATAAAATCTTTTGTTGTTTAAGTGTTAGGATTTTACATTTTTCGGGGGGTTTGCAATCTCACGTGGAGGAAAAGTAAACCCACATGTTGTAGGGAAGAGTGCATGTCAACAGCAGAACTTGTCCCCTGAGTGGAAAAAGCTGTTGTAGATAGACGCATGGTGCCCCCAAAGATGTCCGTTCTGTAATTTCCACAATTTATGAAGATGGCCTTATGTGATGAAAGAGATTTGAGGTTATAGGTAGAATTGCAGTTGCTTAGCACCTGATCCTAAAATGGGGAGAGTGCTGTGGATGATCTGGGTGGACCTTGTGTGATCACAGGGTACCTCAATGTGGAAGAGGGGCAGAAAAGATGCAATGTAAGGTTCTGACCCCTCCCCCCATTGCTGACTGGGAAGAGGGCAGGAAGGAGCCACAAGCCCAAGGATGTGGGCAACCTGAGGAAGTTACAAAATGGAAGAAAATGATCTCTAAAGACTACAGAAGGGAACACAGCCCTGCTGACACCATAACTGTAGCCCAGGGAGACCCACAATGGATTCCTAAGCTGCAGGACTGTAAGGATAATACATTTGTGTTATTTTAAGATGCCCGAGTTTCCAGTAATTGGCTGCTACAGCAATAGAAAACTAATACAGGACCCCTGGTATGAAGACTCCCATCAGGAACCATGGCCATATAAAACTTTCAGAGGAAATAATTGAAGAGACCACCAAACCTCCGTGATGATTTCCCCAGTGAGACAGACTCCCTCCAAGAAAGTAAAAATGACCCTGCCAGGCATCCTTACGTGATTAGGAAGCTCTGTTCTCTTGCAGCCTTGGAAACAATTTTTTAAAAAGACAACCATGTACTTTTCTTCCTGGAAACTTGACTCCTCAGTTGGGAATGACTACAGCTTGCACTTCAGAGCTCTGAAATGATCTTTGTCCTCTGTGTCCTGTGTAAATGTGTCTATAGAAGTCAGTTAACGATGGGCTAATTATCCTTGTCTCCTTGGTGATGGGAAGAAACATACATGTCCTGTAAAATCATGGATTCTTCTGTTCCCCATAAACACTATATATCTTTTTTGCAATAATAGCAAATTCAGATTGATTTTTTTAAAAAATAGTTTTTGCCATAGTTTCGATTTACAGAAAAATTGCAAAGTTAGTGCAGAGTTTCCATATATCCCACTGGTTCCTCACTTATTAATACCTCACTGTAACACAGTACACTTGTTACAATTAACAACCAGCATTGATAATTCTACTAATTGAAGTCCACATTTTATTTAGATTGCTTCAGTTTTTAGCCTCACCTATTTTTTCTGTTCTAGGATCCCACGTGACATTTTGTCCCCGCATATTCTTAGTCTCCCTTTAGTTGTGATGATTCTGTAGGACCCCCTCCCCCTGGAATTTGGTGTTTTCCTCCTGCTGACTCTAGGGAAGCCCACAGAGGCAAAGGGCCGCCTTCATCTCTTCATATCAAAGGTTCACAACCTCAGCGTGCCATGTGACTGTTGATGTTGATCTTCACCATCTGGCAGGGGCAGTGTTCAGCAAGTCTCTCCACTATAAAGTCACGCTTTTTCCTGCCTTCCCATATGTACTTCAGAAGGCACCGTGCACAGCCCGCTCTGAATGAGTCAGGAATTATGCTCCCTTGCGTCATTGCAGAGATCAACACGAATTACCTGGAATTTTACACAGGATAGTTGTCTCCTCTCTCCCTTATTCATTTAGCCACTCGTTTATCTCAGTATGGATTTACAGATGTTTGTTTTATACTTTGGGCTATAATCCAATAAGACTTCATTTTGTTGCTGAAATTGTTCCAACGTTGACAATCATTTTTAGGTGACTCTTGGGTCCCTTTGACATCCCTCCCTTTTCCCCCTCCTCTTCCTCTCTTTCTAGTTCCTGGCTTATCTTACATATCACCAGTGTTAGAATTAACCATTTTGCCAAAAGGAAAAGGTTCCTTTTGGCAAAGGAACCTAGACTAGAGGTGCTGGGGATTTAGCTCAGTGGTATAAGCACCTGCCTGGCAAGTGTGAGGTTGTGAGTTCATCTCTGGGACAAAAAAAAAAAGTATTAGACCAGAAACCAAGACCTGGGCCCTAGGCAGAAGGTTTGTTAATTGCTATTGTGGAGCCATTTTTTTCTAGGCTCTTTCAGCTAACACAGCAAGAATTTTATGTGTGTGTGTGTGTGTGTGTGTGTGTATTATATGCATTAGTGCATATATATATATATATATATGCATTAACCCATTAAAGTACATGTATCTCTTAGCTACACATAGAATTACCTGTATCTATATTGAACTAAACTTGAGTTTTTTCTGATGTCTCCAAATCTAATCTGTTACTAAGGGGCCATCCTAGCCTTCTCTCCTTGCTTATCTGTAACCTTTCACTGTAAAAGGGAGAAACCGGCTTCTACCATCCGCAGTCCATTTATTAATTGTTCAGTTTTAGTGTACATGTATTGCAGTATCAGAATTGGCAGTCATTACCCCATTGGAAACAACTTCATGCTTAGGTAGAGTTTCTTTTGCCTTGGCATTTACAGGCTATTCCATTTGTTGCAAATCAAAATAAACAGCTCACTGTGATTTTGACTGAGGCCGCATCAAATCCATACACAAAATTGAGAAGAACTGAAATCTTAACCATAGTAAGTTTTCCAATCTATGAACACTGAATATGTCTCCATTTATCTAAATCTTTCTTAATTTCTTTCATCAGGGTTTTATAATCCTCCGTATATCAGCCTTGAATATATTTCTTAGATTTAAATATAAGTGTCACATTGTTGTACTATTATAAATGATACTGTGCTTTTAATTTCAAATTTCAGTCATTCATTGCTAGTATATAGGAAGACACTGACTTCTGTATGTTAACCAAACCCTGCAAGCTTGGTCTATTGCTCATTATGTCTAGGTGTTTGGGGTATTCTGTTTTTGTTTTCTTTTTCAGTTAAATTCAAGACCCAAGCACTTGACCACACCTCCTTATTTGCCTGTCCATTGTTTCCTCCTCTCCCCATGCTCTCTGTATCCTCTGTGCTCGACATAATCACCACACTCATTGACACCATTCCTCTTTGTTGTTACACAGACATGACGTGTGTTCATGGGCCTGTCTCTCCCATCACCAGCAGGCCAACTGAGGCAGGCTCATATCTGCTATCCAGACCTGCATCCCTGCTTCCCAC
>PVJX010004257.1:0-73993 GCA_004027295.1 Dolichotis patagonum
TTTTTTTTTTTGAGACCGTCTCACTATGAAGCCCAGGCTGGCCTCGAAATTGCAGCGATCCTCCTGCCTCAGCCTCCTGAGTGCTAGGATTACAGGTGTGCGCACCCACGCCGGGCCAGTCGGTAGATTCTGACGCAGGTCCTCGGCCTCAGCCCTGCCCCGCCTCTGTCTCCATCTCCACCGGCCCTTGGGACCCCGCAGCCGACCCCTGCACCCCCTCCCGAGGGAAGAGGTGGGGTGGGGAGGGGCGGGCGGGAGGGAGGTGGTATCGGCCCGGGGCGGCTCCCGGGCGATGGAGTAATCGGGGCGGAAGGCAGAGAAGGAGGTGTCTGCAACGCCGCACACCCCAGATGGACCCGCGATTAGAGGAGAGACTGGGGGAGGGAAAGCCGGCGCCCCGCCCCGCCTGCGGACTTCATTTCCTCCCCGCGGGACCCCCGCCTCCCCTTTCCCACGCTCTTTCCATACTCAGGGGTCTAAAAGTGCCCTTGTGCTTTGGTCTGGGGCCCAGCGCCCGGGCCCCGCCTCCAACCTCAGACCCGGGGTCCTGGCCTCCATCCCTGGGCTGTCCCCACCCCGCCCCGCACAGCTTCCTGCTCGGCTCCTTCCTCCGGACTGGGGCGCCCTCCCCCAGCCTCGCCCTCTGGGAACCCGGCCTCTCCCGCAGCTGAGCTCTCCCGGTATTTGTGGCAATTACCAGCTTTTAATGGAAAGGCTGGGCTCTGGAGGTGACGGTGGCCTGATTCTTGGGAAATATGACCTCGTGACCCAGTGACCTCCCTGTGCCGCATCCGCGCGTTCCCACAGCAAAGTGCACACTCCGGGCTGGGGAGGGGCTGGCGGGACCCCGGGGAGAGACTGGGAATGGGGTCCCCTCTGCACCCAGCTACGCGTCCCGCCCCGCTGAAAGTCAGTCTCGGAGCTCTAGGCGGGAACGCGCTTTCTCAGGGCTGGTGGCCCAGACACTTGACACTCATCTTCCTGGAGGTTTCGGAGTGGAGGGCACAGCCCATCGAGCCAGACAGATGTGGGTGTCCCTGGGTGCCCCACTCCGGGGCCCAGACCCCATGTTCCCGCTCTCAGGGAAGGGAAAACTCCCACCAGCGCTGCTCGGGCCTCCAGGCCTCTGTGCCCACCTGCTATGCCTTTTGTATCAGGTCCCTGCCCAATACGGAGGCTTTCTGTCCTTGGTCTTCCTGGGGCATCTGACTTCTGGAACGCCTCTCCTATTGCCCTGATCTCTACAGTGGACACCCAGCCTTGACTCTGTTCTCAGCTCCCAGAGCCAGCATACCACAGGCTTGCTGGCTGCCACATTTTTGGACTATGTTTGTTTGTAGGCAGCTTCTTGATATGTCGTTCAGGCTGGCCTTGAACTCTTCGTGAAGTTGAGGCGATCCTCCTGCCTCAGCCTCTCCGAGTGCAGGATCAAAGACATGTGCCACCACACCTGGCCCCACCACATTTTTTTAAAATAGTAAAACCAATAAAATTAATTTTAAGAACATGCTGTATTCAATCCAATCTATCATTTCAACACACAATCAATATCAAAATCACTGAGATGTTTCATAGGCTTCGTGTCTCGATTCCAGTCCATTGCCGACAACACAACTGCAGGATAGTGGTTTGTTTTGTTTGGGTTTTTAGAAACAGTGTCTTGCTGTGTAGCTCAGGTTGGCCTTGAACTCAGTAGTTCTCCTGCCTCATCCTCCCAAGTGCTGGGATCACAGGAGTGTACCACACCAAGTAAAACATAGCCTGACCAGAACATTCCTGCTGCATTTCAGGGGAAAGTATTTTACACTGTTTTTGCGATTAAAGCTATGTTTAAATTAATTAAAATGAAGTGGAATTGAAAATTTTTATTCCTTCGGTCACTTTTGCCTCATTTCTAGTGCTAAATAGCCACTGCTTTGGTCAGCTGGGCTCTAAGCATGTTTAATCTTGTCGATGAGTAAACGTCAGGGAGGACTGACCAGAGACACTTCTCCAGATGTTGAAGGAATGGTGAGTGAATGGGTGCATGGATGGAAGTGTGGTTGACTGAATGGGTGACTAGATTATGGGTGGATAGTGGATGGAGCGTTTTGTGAATGGATAAATATAATGAAATAGAATGGATGGATGGATGGATGGGTGAATAGTTGGATGGATACATGGTTGGATGGGTGGGTGAGTGGGTGGATGGTTGGGTGATATATGGTGGAGGGATAAATGGATGATGGATGGATAATAAATAGAGTAATTGATGAATTCTTTGATGGATGGAAACATCTCATGAATGGATAAATAGGATGGCTGGATGGATGCATGGATGGATGCATGGATGAAGAGTTGGATGGGTGAGTGGGTGCATGATATTTGGTGGGTGGATGAATGGATGATGGATGGATAATGAATAGATGAAGTGATGGATGGGTCCTTGGATGGACAGAAGCATCTATGAATGGATAAATGGAATGGATGGCTGGATGGTTGCATGGATGGATGGGAGGCAGATGGGTGGGTGAATGGATGAATGGACGGGTGAAAGGATGGATGGGTGTTGGGTGAGTGGGTGGGTGAATGGATAAATGGATGATTGGGTGAATATATGATTGGACGAATGGATGGATGGATGAAGGGGTGGATGGTTGGACGATATATGCTGGGTGGACGAACGGATGATGGATGGATAATGAATGGATGGAGTGATGGTTCCTTGGGTGGATGGAGGCATCTCATGAATGGATAAGTAAAATGCATGGATGGTTGGATGAGTGGGTGGTGGATGGATGGGTGGTTGTATGGATGGGTGTTGTTTTGGGGGGAGGATAGACAGATAACTGAGTGGAGGAGTGGATGGTTGGATAGGTGAGTGGTTGGATGAATGGAGGTGCTTGGATGGGTGGGTAGGTGGATGAATGTTGGATGATATATGGAGGGTGATGGTTGGATGATGGATGGATAAAGAATGGACGAATAGTTGAATGAATGGTGAATGGATGAAGGAATAGATCAATAAACGGATAGAGGGGTGGTATAGTGGTCAGTTTTTCATTATTATAACAAAATATATGAGACTGGTTATTTTGTAAAGAAAAAAGTTAATTTATCTCACTGTTCTAGAGGTAAAAGGTGTCATGCATGTTCTCGAGGCTCCCTCCTCCAGCTCTTCTCAGCACTGGTAGCGCGTGGTTTCTCTCTGGCCTCCTAAAGCCACCCCGATTCATTGATTCATTCGCGGGTTCCACCTTGATGACCTCATCTAACCTAATCACTTTCCCAAAGGCCCCACCTCTAAACATCACAGACGGATTAAATTTCCACCCTCCTAAAACCAGTAACATAAGACTGGGGATTAAACCCCTGCGTGGTTTCCTTCAGGTCGAGGAAGAAACCCCAGGCGAGTGCCAGTCAAGCGCAGTAGCTGGGCCAGGGTTGCAGAGTGGCTCTCAGCCCCGCCCACTGCCCCTGCTGCCCAACCTTGGCGGCGCCTGCTGCCTCCGCCCCGCCCCCTCCCGTGTCCCGGATGTTCAGGGCCCCGCTGGGTTTCTGGGGGTCGCTGATCATCGTCCGTGTCCCTCCCATCCTGCAGTTGCCAGGACATTGTCCCGGCGTCTTCGGGTCCCCCCCCCCCCCGGCCCTTGTCCCCAGTCGCCCGTGCGTCTTCTCAGCCCCTTCCGCTGGCCCCAGACCCCGGCCCCCTGGGACAGCATGGCCGCGTTCCGGACACCTGCTGGAGACACCTTGGCGGCCGACTGAGGACAAGCCACATCCCTGTGTGATTGACAGCAAGCAGAACATTTCGGAAATCAGATGGTAGAAAAAGCACAGGGCGGGATACGATGTTGGTGGCACTGGGGCGACGGTGCAGGAGGCCACAGAGCTCCTAGGTGGAGGGGAGCAGCGAATGCAAAGGCCCTGGGGTGGGAACGTCTGGACCTCGGCGGGCTCGCTTGGCCAGTTCCCTGCCACGGCCAGCTCGGGGGCAACCCGGGCCCCTTGCCCGCCGCATCCCAATGACCACGCCGCGTCCTGCTGGTTCTGCCAGACCCCCAGGGCTGCCTCCCCTTCCGCCCAGCCTCTCTGGGTGACACTGGGCCCACAGCAGTCTGGTGACTTCCCACGGGCGGGACAAGACAGGGTCATGTCCTCCGGAGCTAAGGATGTGTCACAGCGCGTCAGGGAGGAAGTGGCCCTAGCCCAGGTCCAGGTGAGGTGCTGCTGCTGCTTGGCCCTCAACATAAGGACGGCCCTTGCCCGGCTGCCTTCCCTCTTCATTTCCAGGGCCCCTTTTCACAGCTGGGTGCTAAAGCAGTAACCTGGGGGTGGGAGGAGGCTCAGTGGTTGTCGAGGGGTGGAGGTCCCCACACCCTCTAGGTCTCAGAGTCGAGTCTTTGCGTGGAAATACTGAGGGCATGGGACATCCCACAACGGTTGTCTCCTGCCCATCCTCAACATGAAGGGGGACAGTGCTGTGTGACCTTGGTGACACTCACCGCCTTTCTGGGCCCCTTTCCACGCTTCCTTAGGAGAATGATCTCGCCCATCTCCCTCACCTGTGCAGCAATAATAAGTAAATCAAATCTAAAGCCAGGCACGTGACAGGTGCACTTGTCAACCCAGGTCTGTGAGAGGCTGAGGTGGTGGGAGGACCACTGGTTTAGGGACTTACCGAGGCCCTGTCTCAAAGGGGTGGGGCACTGAGATGCAGCTCATGCAGAGGTCCTGAATTCAATCCCCAGTAGCTGAACAAACAAACGAACAAGCAAATGTTGATTGGGGGGATGTTTATTCATCTGACAAAAAATCTCTTGGACCCCTGAGAAGTGAGAGCTTTCTAGAAAGAGCCTGTCCAAATGTTTGTGGTAGTCTTTTTGGAGGTGGCAGAGTGACTTTTATTTCCTTTCTTGATTCATGTCTCAGAAGGTGTTTTTTTGTTTGTTTTGTTTATTTATTTATTTATTTATTTATCTATTGGTACTAGGGATCAAACTCACAACCACAAGCTTGCAAGGCAGGCGCTTATGCCCCTGAGCTAAATCCCTGCCCCCCGCTTTTTGGTTTTTTGTTTTGTTTTGTTTGGGGGGTTTTTTGGTTTTTGTTTTTGTTTTTTTTTATTTTTTTGAGTCAAGGTCTCACTATGCAGTTCAGGCTGGCCTTAAGCTCACTTTGTTGCCCAGGCAGGTCTCGAACTCGAAGAGATCCTCCTGCCCCAGCCTCCTGAGTACTGGGATTACAGTGGTGTACCACCACACCCGGCTTTCAGGGTGCTTTTAAACTCTTTGGACTTATTTCTTCTGCTCAATAAAAATATCACATCTGGTGGGCCTGGGTTTCTCAAGCAGATCCAGGGATTTGGGCCTGGGTGGGGGAAGGCTTGGGAGGACAGGACCAGTGGGGGGGGTGTCCCCATGCCCCACTTTGTCCTCACTCCAGCTGACCAAATGGACATCATGCACAGATGGGGAAACCAAGGCACAGCTGCCCACCAGGCCTTCAGACTCCCCTGGGCAACCCCAGCCAGGGCACCAGCTGCCTCTCTGGGTCCCAACACATCTCTGGCCTTCTCTGGGATTCTGTCCCTTTTGGGTCTTGGTGTCCTGCGCGATCTGTCTCTCCGGGGTCTCTGTCCCAAGTTCTTTCTGTGTCTGTCGCCTCCCTCGGTGTCTCTAGCTCTGACTCCCTGTGGATCGCTGCTGTCCCTGCCCTCCCTTTGGTCTCTCCGTGTCTCTCACTGCCTCTGAGTCTCTCGTCCTTTTCCACCCCTGTCAGCACCCTTGTGCCATCTCTTCGCCTCTGTTACTGTTACAGCAGGCACTCAGTAAGTAAGGTGTGTGTGTGCGTGGTTTTTTGTTTTGTTTTTTGTTTCTTAGCAGAGTGAAAATCCTCATGGACACTATCTCTTTTTTTTATTTTAAAGAGAAATAAAATTCAAATAATAAAATTTCAAAACAAGACGGTAAGGTAACGACGGTTCATATATTGCATATTGTTTTTGGTTTTGGTACACTGGGGATCGAACTCCCAGCCTTGAGCTTGCCAGGCAGGTGCTGATGCCGTACATGGCGTATTGTTATCTTTAAAAGTAAGGAGTTCTTAAATAAATAAAAGTGAATGAATGAAGTCAAGTCAAAAATGAATGGTGGCACATGCCCAACCATCCCAGAATTTGGGAGGCTGAGGCAGGAGGATCCTGCCAGCTCGAGGTCAGCCTGGGCTATAGCGCGAGCCCTGGACTCCAAAATTCAAAGAGAAGGAGAAAAACGAAAAAAGAAAAGAATGAAAGACAGAGCTTGGTGGATGGGCCCGTGCCGGAGCCGCCTCGGAGGTGCCATTGGCTGGGGCCTGGCACTGCCCTCCCTCCTCCCCCCGCCCTCGGAGCAGGGAGGCGCCCGTCCCTCCCCATCGGGCCGCGCGGGGCGTGGGTAGCACCTGGGCGAACCGGCTGCGGCCCCGCCCCTGGGCGGGCGAGGTTGCACCTGGCCGGCACCTGGCGCTTGCTCGGCGACAAACGCGGGCTACGCGCACCTGGCCAGCTCCTCTCTTCCCGCCCCTCGCCCCACCGCCATGGACGGGCCCTGCGCCCCGGTGATGCCGGACTACTTCAAGAACAACATTCCGGAGATCAGGTGAGGTGGCCGAAAGTCTAGGTGCAAGGAGACGGGGACGAAACTGGTGCCCAGGGCCCCTCAGGAGAAGGGAGCGGGCCATTGGCACTGAGTTCCCCCAGCCTTGGTTGCTCCTCTGTGTGAGGGATCCACAGTCGCCATCTCCCTGATACCTGCCTGAGGGGCTGCTTGGTGCCCAGGAGCTGCCTGGCAAACCTAAGGGCTTGCTGCACCCCATTTCTTCCCAGAATACCCTTCAAAAGCCCTCAGAGAATGGGGAGGTTGCAGGGAGCTGGCTCATGGTAGTAATCTCAGCACTCAGGAGGCTGAAACAGGAGGATCGCCACAAGTCTGAGGCCAGCCTGGGCTACATAGTGAGACTATTTTGTAAAAAAAAAAAGAGTGGAGGTGTTTCCTGTGGGTCAGAATGTGCCCCTGCTTGAATGCGGAGGGGGCCACGGGTAGCAGAGCAGGGTGAGCAGGATGGCGTTGCCTGGATGTCTCTGAAGGGGAAGCTATGCCCCAGGAGGTCAGGCCAAGTGGGAGAGGTGAGGACAGAATCTTCCAGCTCCTGGCTGCACCCAGGAAATCAGGGGCCTGTGAAGCACCTGCTTCCCTGATAGAGAGACTAAGGCTGAAATGGAAAGTGGCCGGATTGCAGTCCCCTGCCCAAAGTGGCAATGCAGGTTCCAGATCCCTGTTCTTGGAGGGATGGACCGGGCCCAGAGAGGGCAGGCAGCTGCCTGTGATCACACAGCACGAGGCTGGGTGACCTCTATATGCTTTTGGGCCCTGTGTCACCTCAAGCCAGGGCACCGTGAGGCAGGACTCCAAAGAGGGGGCTGCTAACTCCAGCCAAGTGCCGTGTGTCCCGAAGAAGCTTTGGAGCATCTGTGAGCCCACGAGGAAGGGAGACCACATTCTCTACTCAGTGCTTCCTGCCCGGGGCTCTGGGGTCTGCCTTGGGTCCTCAGAAAGCAGCTTAACCGGGCCGGGGATTTAGCTCAGTGGCTTAAGCGCCTGCCTGGCAAGTGGGAGGTCGTGAGTTCGATCCCCGGTACCAAAGAAAAAAAACCAGAAAGCAGCTTAACCGCAGGGTCCCTGCACCCCTGCCCCAGGACTGAGAGTTTTTCCCCTGTGTCACTGTCAGATGGGGTGTCACGGCCCCTAGTGCACGGCAACATCTCCAGCTCCCCCCGCTGTGGAGGCCTCTGGGCCCCGAGGCTGTCACTGTTGGGGGCCTTAGTCACTCTCTGGGGCCTTTACCTTTATGGAGCTGTGCCCCCATCCTGACCTCTGACCCCACTACTACTTTGACAAAGCACTGCTGCTCCTGTGAGGTCCCCGCCACCCCATCCCTGGGTCAGGCCCCAGACCTTGTCTCCAGGCCCTGGCCTGTCCCTCGCTCCAAGCCCAGCTCAGCCTCGGCCTCTCTGGAGCCTCCAGTGGGTCCCAAGCTGCCTCTCCCACCTTCCCAGCCCCTCCAGGTCCTGAGGCGCACCTCGTGCCCACCCCACCCTATGACCTCCCGCATTCCATCCTCCCCAGTGACACTGACTGATGTCACCTTCCCGGACCACGCCTTGGGCTCCCTGCCCCAGGGCTTGACACTGGGTTTCTGCCACAGGGATTCCCAAGGAAGCCGAGGCTCTGTCTCAATCCCAGGTCTGTCCCCAGCTGTCCCCTTCTGGAGTCCCTTCTGGGGTGCCTCTGTGTCCATGGCAGTGGCTTAACAAAAGCTTTGTAAGACAGAGGTTTTATTTTATTGAAGAGAAATCTTCCTCCTAGGAGAAATACAGAGCAGAGGCCCCTGGTTTGGAATGGGGCTCAGGGCTGGGACAGCCCTCTGGTGTCCCCACACCCACCCCCTCCAGCAGAAGCCCGGTATGGCCTCCGTGCCTCTCCGTCTCCAGCATTCTCAGGCCTTGGCATCAGCCCCGACTGACTGATCCATGACCTGGTCCCTCCACGTTGTCCCCAAATCCTCTTCTGGGGCAGCCTCTGTTCTGTCTCCTTCGCTGGCCCGACTGACTCTCAAGCCCAGAGCTTTCATGGCAGCATTTGGGATTTTTGGCCAGGCCAGGGAAAGGATGTGCCCACACAGGGGGTCTCCAATGGCGCTGGCCTGGGGCTAGATCATCCTGAGGCCACCGAGCCTCTGCCTGTTGGGGGACAGTGTGGAGTTGAGTCAGTGAGAACGAACGGCCCAGGAATGAATGAATGGGGGAACGGAGGCGAGATTGGGCAACGTGGGGCGGTGGATGAGTCAGGATTATGAGGCAGGCGGGAGGGGCTGGGCCTGCTCCCGAGTGCCTGGCGTCGAGGCCAGAGGCCGCCAGGACAATCAGATGCATCCTGGGTTTGCAGAGGAGCCCAGAAGCTGCCCTCTGCGTGCTCCCACAGTGGGTGTTCGGCAGAGGCAGTGAACCCTGGGGTCTAGCTGGCCCGCTGGCATTTTTATTTTTTAACTGATTTTTTTAAGCGGGAGGTGGCAAGCGGCTGGTTTGGTTTTTGAGGCAGGCTCTCACTCGAACTCTCTAGGTGGCCTCTGCTGGCCTCAACCTCCCAAGCTCCGGGATCACAAGCGGACACCACCACACCTAGCTCTGGACTGCATTTTAAGCCTCCTGAACGAGAAAAATTAAATCATACGTTGTTTTTGGGTGGCAACCTCTGGGGTACAAGGGGTTCAGAATTTAATTTGGGCTCTGAAATAGCCAGCAAGACCTTTGAGGTGTTAGACCAAGGGGTTTGTTATGACTGTGCTTGGTAGTTCTGCGCAGCCTTGTATATATCCAGTGGACTAAAGGCTTGATAAGGACCAAATAAGAGCTTGAGGAGGGAAAGATGCAGGCGGGAGGCAGGATGGGCAGCTGCTGGCCGAGCAGAGCTCCGTGGTGCCCAAGTTCCAGGATGTGTTCACCTTGTGCTGTGTATTATCTCACTTAATCCTCCCAGCGAACTGCCTGCCTGAGATCAACCTAGTACCATCACCGCATTTAAAACGTGAGGCCCAGAGAGGTTGAAAAACTCGCCCAGGGTCACACAGCTGTCCAGTTGGGATTTAAACCAGGAAAACCTCACTCCAGCACACCCTGGGTGAGGGGATGAGGAAGACAGGGGTGGAGCAAGAGCCCCCAGGGAGCTCCTGCCCAGAGGAGGCTTCAAGACCTCCCCTCTGGGCCCAGGGTCAAGGCCCGGCCGGGCAGCTACCTTTCAGACGGGCCACACCTTTGGTGGCCCTGAACAGTCTGACTGCCGCTCCTCCCTCTGATCTCCGAGGGCCCAGTGTAGACCTTCTGCCCTCTGCACTTTATGACCCCTCCTTGCCAGGAGGCTGGTGTGCGCCTCACTGGTTTTACGGCGGGCACAGGGCCCTGTAGCCGAGCGAGCACTCGCACACACTCGAGGGTGACAAAAGGTTCCACACTGGCACCGGCTGAGCGTGGCCCTGGGTGGGCTGTGGGCCGGCAGAGTGCAGGAGGCCTGCAGGGGCGGGGAGAGGCTGACAGCCTCCTCACCGTGCGGCACCGCACGCGGGACACCTCTGTCCCCTGCCCCCTCGTGTCTCCTGGGGTCCCGCATAGACACAAGGACAGCCAGGGTACCTGCCACCTCTGGTCGCTCTTGGGGAAGGAAGGGGACCCTTTGGCCAACAGAGGCACCAAAGAGCCTGGCCAGAGGCCCCCAGAGCAATGTGGGGGCCACTCGTGTGGGGACTGAGGGGCAGGGAATGTGGGGACACCACCGCCACAAGGAAAGATGGCCACAAACCAGGCATGGTGGTGCATGCTTGTGACCCCAGCTCTTGGGAAGCTGAGGCAGGAGGATCGCACTGAGTTCAAGGCCAACCTGCACTGTGAAGCAAAACTATTAAAAAAGGAGAGAGAAAAAGGCGGCCACCCGACGTCAGCTGCCAGCCCCGTCACTCCATCAATGGGACCTGCGGAGTAGACAGTGTGGCTGTGAAAGTGGGTGACAAGGTGATGCCCCCAACACCACCACAGTGCCGCCTGCTGTTTTTGTTGTTTGGTTTCTCCTTCCTCCTTGGATCCCTGCGGCCCTCCAGAGCCCGGAGCTCAGGAGCTGGGAAGGTGGGGGCAGGGAAGGATGGTGCCAGTCTCGGGCTTCCCGTGTGCACTGGGTTCCCCGGCCTCACGCGGCCCAGCTCCTGCCACCCTGGGAGCAGCCCGTGTGGTCGCCATGGTGATTCCCATTTCAGGGAGGGAAAGCTGAGGCCCAGGGGCTCCCACATCCCTGGGGCGGCTCCAGGGACCCCTTCTCAGCCTGCTTGCAGGAGGGAAGGAGCAGCCCAGGCTCCAAACAGCAGGAGGAGGCTGCCCCTCGGGGTCTCTCTCCATGGGGCCTTGTCACCCCCACGGGGTCAGTGAGCCCCATAGCTACGCTGCTGTGTTTTGTTTTGTTTTTTGTTGTGCTACTGGGGAATCCAACCCAGGGCCTTTCCACTGAGTTACATCCCCATTCTTTTTTAAAATTTTTTAATTTTTAGATGGGGTCTTGCTAGATTGTCCAGAGTGGGCATGAACTTGGGATCCTCCTGCCTCAGCCTCCCAGCGGGCTGGAATCACACATGTGTACCACCACACCCTGCTTCCATAGGTTAACCTTTTGTAGTTGCCACATTTAAAAGGAGCCAAAGAAACGAGTGAAATTAATTTTAATTATATATGTAGCCTGATTGGCCTAAGACAGCTTTGTCTCAACCTGTAATCCACGTGAAAAGTCCCAGTAAGACGGTTCCTGTCTCTGTGGCACCAGCCTTTGAAATGGAGCACTGCTTTCTAACTCACAGCAAGGATCCCATTTGCAGTCCGTTCTCATCAACTTTCTGGCTAAAGAAGTGGACCCAGCGGCCCAAGCTGTTCCCGGCCCACTAACTAAGTTTCCCAGGGTCTGACTTGATTATGAGTGTGGGATGTTAAACCAGCGACCATAAAATAAAATTATAAATCCCATTCTCCCATCACGGAGGCTGTGTGTGGGCACCTACCACGTCGGAGTTCGCACTGAGGCTCAGCGCCCGGCATACAGTAGGGGCTTCCTAAATGCACCGTGGGCAGGGGCTGGATAGAGGGGCAAGGGAGAGGGGGCAAAAACAGGAATTCAGAAGAGACAAAGGAGCAAGCTGGCAGAAGAGCCCCGAGGAGAGGACCCAGTGTTGGTGGCACACATGAGGTCCCTGGGTGGTGGCGCATGGAGCCTTAGGAACAGGCAGAACCCGGCCTCAGGGACAGAAGATGACGCTGACCCAGAGGTGGGGCCGAAGCCTGACAGAGACCGCAGAGGGACTCTGGGCCCCAAGGGACAGGGCTGGGACCGGAACCTGGGGTCCCCGGCTTGGAGCAGGGCCTGGAGGGAGCCCACAGCCAGCTGCAGGAACCAGGCACCCTATCCCATGAAGCAACTCCCCATCCTGGACCAACCAGACCCAAAACCGCCCCTCTCGGCCCAAGTGTCTGCCCGTGAGCTCACAGCCTGGCGAAGTCACAGGCCGGAGACAAATGTCCAGCACAGAGAACTGAGGAATGTGAAGAGAGATTCAGTTCTTTAGCTGGAGGTTTCTCTGCTTTTGTTGTGGTATGGAAGTAGTACAGCAACTCACCCCACCTGGGTTTTTTTGGGGAGTACCAGGAATTGAGCCCAGGCCCTCACGCTTCCCAGGAAGGTGCTGCGCCACTGAGCTACCTCCTCAATCTGATCCCAACTGTTTTGAAAAATTATTTTAAAAAATTATTACCGTAAACTATTACTACTGGTGTTGACATTTTGAGACAAGGTTTCACAATGCAGTTCAGGCTGGCCTCAAACTCTCTGTGGAGCCCAGGCTGCCTTCAAACTCATGGTGACCCTCCTGCCTCAGCCTCCTGAGTGCGCGCCACTTCCCCTGGCCAGGCAATTTTATATAAAGGACTTGGGTACCTTTCCTGGGAGGAAATCGATTCTAGAGGGTGGAAGTGAGATATTTTACAACTGAGTTTGAAGTGTGGTGGCTGCCAGTGACCTGAAAAGATGGCCATGGTGTGGTCCCTGAAAACAAAGCAAGAGGCAGAGTAAGGGGCAAGGTATAATAACGGTGTGGTGGTGTGCGCCTGAAATTCCAGCACTCTGGGAGGCTGAGGCAGGAGGGTCACAAGTTAGAGCTCAGCCTGGGCAACTTAGCAACCCAGCTAAAGGGCTGGAGATGTCGCTCAATGCAAAGGCTCTGAGCTCAATCTCTAATACCAAAATAAAACCAAAAACAGGCAGTCTCAGAGTTGTGCCAAATCCCCCCAGCCCCTCTCAGGCCTCCACACCACAGACCTCAGGGCAGGCTCACATCTGCCCCTGAATACTCACTCATTCTGTCTGTCTGTCTGTCTCTCCCCCCCGCCTCCTGGAGAAGTGAGCCCAGGAAACACTGAGCTGTATCTTCAGCCTCTTTGTATTTTTTATTTTGAGATTCAAGGCCCAGCTTGGCCTTGAATTTGAGATCTTCCTGCTTCAGCCTCCTGGGTAGGAATCTAGATATGCAGCACTGCACCTGCTTGATTTCTTTTCTTTTTTCTTTTTTCTTTTTTCTTTTCTCTTTTCTTTCTTTCTTATTTTTCCCAAATTTAAGCTACTACATTATACCTGGCTCTGCCCTGGTCACAACACTGAGCCTTCCCCATGTGTGTCGCATCTCAGACCCGTGGTGCCTACAATCCCCCCATCAAGCTGCATCATTAAGCAGAGCTCAATCTTCATTTATGAGGCTGGGTGTGGTGGCCTGCACTTGAAACCCCAGCACTCAGGAGGCTGAGGCAGGAGCACTGTCTTGGGTTCGACGCCAACCTTGACTACATAGTGAGTTCCAGGCCAGCCTGAACTGCGGAGCAAGACCTTGTCTCAAAACAAAAACAAAAACATTTATGAGATGGGATCTCCCTGTATAGCCCAGCTGGCCTGGAACTCACTGTGATCCTCCTGTCTCAGCCTCCCAAATTCAGGGATGGCAGGTGTGCATTGCCACGTCCGCCAGATTTTTTTTTTTTTTTTTTTTTTGGTACCGGGGATCAAACTCACGACTGCGCACTTGCAAGGCAGGCGCTTATGCCGCTGAGCTAAATCCCCCCCCCCCTTTTTTAGTGGAAGAAGTTTATGTATGGTGAACTGCAGAACTTTAAAGACGTCTATGCTGAGACTGATAGCAGAATGCAAACAGTCTGGGCACGGCAATCTGCCAGTGTTTTCAGGGGCCCTGATTTATTGACCAACTGCCTTATTGTTCTTGTTCCTCTTCCAGTAATGTTGCAATCCACATCCGGGTATATATTTCGTCAGACATCTCCCAGGCACATCGATGGACCCTGTGCGTTTGGCGGGGCGGGGGCGGGGGATCTCATTGGGTCATCCAACCACTGAAGGGAGCGCGGACCGTATCTCCACTCAGGCCCTTCCAGATGGAGCACGCGAGGCGAGAGAGTTCTGCTTTTGTAGATTTAAAGACGGTAGCAGACAAAACAGAAAAAAAAAAAAAAAAGTCACTAAGTACTGAGACAGCTGGGAAAGAAGCCAGCAGGATGCTGGGACGGGATGAGGTGCTTGGGCAGGGGTTCCGGGCCTGGGAAGCTCCAGCGAGCCCTGCAGAGGAGGAGGAGCCGCCTGCATTCTGGAAATGCCTCCCGCGCTCCGCTCCGCAGAGGCCAAGCCAGTGGTGGCCTGAGCCTGGCCAAAGCATGAGTCATCGCGCTGCGGTTGCAGTGGGGACACTTCCCTGATGCGGCCCTGTAGGCCGCGCTGGGGCTGCAAGGGTGCAGTTGCAACCCGGCCCAAATCCCAGAGGTCCAGCAGGCCGCTGCCTCTGCACGCGCTGCTCCTTTATTGCTTTTTCTCAGTACTAAGGATTGAATACACGGCCTATGCACTGAGCTACATCCTCAGCCCTTTATATATATATATATATATTGCCCAGACTGGGCTTGATTTTGTTTTTGTGGGGTTTTTTTGTTTTGTTTTGTTTTGTTTTTCTTTTTCTGGTACCAGGGATTGAACTCACGACCTTGCACTTGCCAGGCAGGCGCTCATGCCACTGAGCTAAATGCTCAGCCCTGTTACATTCTTTTTGCCAGTGGTTTTTTGCTATTGTGTTTTTGTTTTGTACCGGGGATCGAACTCACAACCTTGTGCTTACCAGACAAGCACCTGAGCCTCTGAGCTAAATCCTTTGGCCCCTCAGACTGGGCTTGAACTTGCAGTCCTCCTGCCTCAGCCTCCTAAAGTGCTAGGGATACAGGTGAGCGCCTGGCACTGCGGTTCCTTTTGACACCTCGGCATGAGTCCTTGCCTCTGCTCCTCGGCGGGGCCCGCTGGCTCCATGGATCTGAAATGACACCCAGGTTGCTTCTGCCCAGGTGCTCAAATGGTCTCCAGGGACACCAGCCAATGTGACGTGACAAGCTCGAGCATTTTATGGAAAGGCTCTTAAAAACAATCAATGCGTCAAAAAATAATAATAATAATCAGACAGTAAAACCCACCCTTTGCAGGGAAATACATAGTTCTGTAGACTTTAGTTTTTGGTTTTGGTTTTTGGAGACGGGTCTCTCAGGGTAGCCCAGGCTGGCCACAAACTCATGATGACTCTCCTGCCTCAGCCTCCTGAGTGCTGGGATTATAGGCAAGTGAGCTTTGTGGATTTAATGTAGGACTGGGTCTGTGTGACCTCTACTGTCAGGACCCAGAACTGTCCCTGTCTCCAGAGGACCCCTTTGGCTGTCACCACCTCACGTCTCTACTTCCTACCCTAAAGACAGGGCCGGTCTCTGTCCCGAATTTTCTGTCTTTAGGCTGGGGGTTTAGCTCAGTGGCATAAGCGCCTGACTGGCAAAAGCGAGGTCATGAGTTCGATCCCCAGCAGGCACACACAAAAAATCCTACTCTGATTTTTCTGTCTTTCTGTGTCCTCATCTGCCTTACAATGGGTTCCCGGGGCCACTGAGGTGTCACCAGGACTGACTTCACCAGCAGAGGCCTCTCCCTGCCAGTTGGCCACAGCCCTTGGCTTGTGGCCACAGCTTCCTCCTTAAAAGCCAGTAGTGGCATTTTCTGGCCTTCTGCCCTCTGGCCAAGGGTCCTCTGAGGACCCTTGAGGACAGTCAGGGGCCCCAAACGCTCAGGGCCACCTTGCTGCCCACGATCCCTCCCATGATCCCCTCTGTGAAGTCCCTTTGCCACACCAGGACATCTTTGGGGCCGGGACTCAGCCCTGTGGTCACATGCAGAGTGGTCCCTCTCATCAGCCATCAAAGGGTGTCTGTGCTGTTCCCAGCTTTGGATGACGACGGCAGAGCAGTTGTCTACACTCGTGTGCGGCCGGGCCTGGTAGTACGTGCCTGTCATCTCAGCGCTCAGGAGGCTGAGGCAGGAGGACTGTGACGAGCGTGAGGTCGCATAGTGAGTTCAAGGCCACGATGGATTATATAGCAAGATCTCGGGGGCTGGGGATTTAGCTCAGTGGCATAAGCGCCTGCCTGGCAAGCGCGAGGTCATGAGTTCGAGCCCCAGTACCGCAAAAAAAAAAAAAAAAAAAAATCTCGTATAAAAAAATCCCAGTAGTAGGGGCTGGGGGTTTAGCTCAGCAGCATAAGCACCTGCCTTGCAAGCGTAAGGTTGTGAGTTTGATCCACTGTACCAATTAAAAAAAAAATCCCAGTAATAATAATAACAACATAACCCCCAGGGGGTTAACTCCGCAGGTGACAGCAGGGAGCTGGGTGGTGATGAGGGGGACTTAGAGAGGGCCATGAACTCCCCGAGATCAAACTGAGTCTGACTACCCTTCCCCAAAGCCCGCAGGGCTGCACAGAGTAGCCCCCGGGAAGAAGCCCAGAGGAGGCTGGCAGGGCTCACTCATGGTCCTAAACCCATGAGGCTGCACGCTGCCGGGCCGCACCGCCTGCCTGTGAATCCCAGCTCTGCCTTCCTGACGTCCTCCAAGTGACTTTGCCTCTCTGTGTGCCCATTTGTTCCTCCGTCTTTGGTTTGGTTTGATCTGGTTTGGAGACAGGGTCTTATAATGTAGCCTTGGCTGGCCTGGAATTTATGGCGACCCTCCTGCCCCAGCCTCCCGAGTGCTGGATTCCCACGTTTAGCACCCCACACTGGCTGTTGGCTCGGCTGTAAGTAGGGAAGGTGGTAAGACTGCTGTGAGGTGCAGCGAGAGATGTGTGGGTCACATCTGGGAGGCTGTGGGGTGTGGGGAACCCCAAGAGTGGTTCCAGCCTCCTTGCTGGGAGTGCTTTGGACACAGTGGCAGGAAGAAGCCATCAGTGCACAGCCTGGGCGTGCAACTCCATGAGGACAGCCACAAACTGTCCACACATGGGTGACCATCCGGGAGCCCTGCCCCAGACACTCCGAGGTGGAAAATTTCACCCAGCCTCCCCTCCCCGCGGGTCCCAGTCCAAAAGCAGGAGCACAAGACTGTGGCACCCAATTCCCTCCAGGCTCTGTGCAGAAGGTACCCAAACCTACGGGGCTTTGTGTTCGGGCCCGGATCCCTGTGAGAGACAGCTCACGGCACATTTGCAAATATTACAAAACCTTGGGGGAAAAAAGTCTGACCTTCGAACACTTGCAGTCTCGAGCATGTTGGAATAAATAAGAGGCCTTCAACCCTGCTGCATAAACCATGAGAGGCAAAGAAGCCAGGCGTGGCGGCTCATGGCTGTAATCTCAGCACTTGGGAGGCTGAGGCAGGATGATTGTTGGTTGGGCTGCATAGTGAGACCCTGTCTCGAAGGAAGGAAGGAAAGGAAAGGAGAGGAGAGGAGAGGAGAGGAGAGGAGAGGACAGGGGAGGGTAAGGGAGAGGAGGGGAGGGGAAGGGAAGGGAGGGGAGGGGAGGAGGAAGAGCATGGGTGAGTTCCATGGTCTGGGGTCCCCTGCAGGACTAGAAGTGACCTGGGTGGCAAATGTAAGGCCTTCAGCCTGTCCTGTCAGCAAAGCTGGGCCACCAGGCCCTGTCCCACCCCCCCACCCCTCTGTCCCTTTATTCCTCTGCTCAGATGGATGCCTGCCATGTGTGTGTGAGACAACCTGGGCCTGTGACCCAGAGAGGAGCTGCCCTGGGGCCACATCTGGCTCAGGGGTGGGGAGAAGAGGCCCAGGCCCTGTGTTAGGCAGAGCAAGAGTTCAGCCCAGGGCCACCCTGTCCCCGTGGCCTCCGTGCACCACAGCCCCAGATCAGGTCCAGGGCACAGTGCACTGGGGACTCTGGCTGACGGTGGGCTCTGGGGAAGGAGCAACTCACTGGGGAAGAACTGACCGCTGGGTTCTGTTTACTGAGTCCGGGTCTCACTAAGTGGCTCAGGCTGGGCTCCAACTGGAGATCCTCCTGCCTCAGCCTGCCAGTAGCTGGCATCACAGGGCTGTAGCATCACTCCAGCTCTGCTTGGTCCTCACCATGTGGCCTTGGCCAAACCATGTCTCCCCCCTGAACCTCCTCCCCCGATTTCCCATCTGAAACACGTGGGGAACCCCAAGCCATCATTCCTGCGGGGACAGGGATTCCTCTTCCTGCGGGTGGTGCGGGGTGAGCTTTGTACGCCGGCGCTTCAGCAGGGAAACTTGGGGGTCCTGACCCCTCACAGCCCAGGGCAGAGAACCACCAGGACTGGACAGGGCTGTGTGACCTGGACTTTCTTCCCTTGCTTCCTAGCAAAGCCCTCACCATTCCTTCAGTCAGTCAGTCAGTCAGTCAGTCAGATACTAGTTGAGTACCAACTGTCCCAGCCCCATGGCACCACAGAGGGCTCTAGGGTGCCCTGGATTCCCTTGCACTCCCCAGTGAGCAACACAGAAGCCTCTCTCTGTGCGCTCTGTGCTCCTTGCCGCAGGTGGAGGGAGGTGACTTCCTCAGGGAGCTGTGGTGACCTCAAAGACCCAAAGGGTGCTCGGCAACAGCCAGCCTTAGGAGGCAGAAGGCCCTCTAAACCGGGTGGGGGGGTGCGTGCCCTCCATGTCAGAACCCAGGAGGCTGAGGCAGGACTATCTCCAGGAGTTTGAGGCCAGCCTGTGCTATAGAGTGAGATCATGGCTCAAAAACAAAAACAGAACCAGAACCAAAAAAGAACTGGAGATACAGCTCAGCGCACAAACTTTGGTTCAGTCCTTGGTGTCACGAGAAGGAAGCCAGGGGAGGAGGCAAGAGAAGATCTGAGAAAGAAACAATCCTTCGGCATCTCCGGGGGTCTTGGAACACAAGTGGTGCCGTCCAAAGTACGAGGCATAAAGCCAGGAGCTGTGGTGCACGTCTGTAATCCCAGAACTCGGGAGGCTGATGCAGGAGGATCTCCACAAGTTTAAAACCAACCTGAATAACTTAGCGAGACCCTGCCTCAAAAGCACAGACTAAGGGCCAGGCATGGTGGTGCATTCCTGTAATCCTAGCACTTTGGAGGCCGAGGCAGGAGGATTATTTCAAGTTTGAGACCAGCCTGGGCTACAAAGTAAGTTCAAGGCCAGCCTGAACTGCATAGTGAAACCCTGTCCCCAAAAGAAAAAAAAAAAAATACAGCTGGGCATGGTGGTTTATGCCTGTAAGCCTAGCACTCAGGAGGCTGAGGCAGGAGGATCTCCACAAGTTTTATGCCAGTCTGGGCTACATAGTAAGTTCAAGACCAGCCTGCAATCCTCCTGCCTCAAAGTGCTGAGTGCTGGGATTACAGGAGTGCACCACACATCCAGTGTGTGTCTGGCTTTATTTTTTGTTTTTTGGTACCGGGGACTGAACACACTCATGACCTCACACCTGCCAGGAAGGCGCTTATGTGACCGAGTTAAATCCCGGGTCCGTGCCTGCCTTTCTTCATCCATGAAGTGAGGATAATAATCATGACATCTCAAACCACTCCCACTTTTGATGACAGCTGGAAGCCGCGGCCTCAGTCCCCGCGGGAGGCCCTGAGCCCTCACACTGCCTGTCTCTCTCCTGCAGCACGAAGCTGCTGGGCGAATACTTCTGGTACAAGGGCGTCCCCTTCCCCGTCGGCCTCTACTCACCCGAGAGCATCAGCCAGGCTGAGAACACCCAGGACGTATGGGACGACGACATCTTCATCGTCACCTATCCCAAGTCAGGTACTGAGGCTGGGGAGAGCGGGGCAGGGGTCTCCCAGGAGCCTGGCTTGGGGCCAGGGCTCCCCGAGCTGCTGGCGGCGGTGGCGGCAGCGCCCCTCCTGCCCTTCGCGTTCCTTTCCCCTTCACTGTATTCATTCATTGCTGCCGGTCAGGCTCTCCGGTGTCCCTGCTGGAATAAGAAACTGTGACCGAAAGGCCAAGTGGGTTGTTCTGCTCGAAAAGTTGCCGGATGTGGTGATGCACCCCTGTGACACCAGCACTAGGGAGGCTGAGGCAGGAGGATCTCTGCAAGGTGGAGGTCAGGCTGGACTACATCGCAAGACTGTCTCAAAACAACCAAAGCCAACCAACCAATCAAATAACAGCGACAACCAAAAAAAAAAAAAAAAGAAAGGAAAAAAAGGGCTGGGGGTTTAGCCCAGCGGCCTAAGCGCCAGCTTGGCAAACACAAGGTTGTGAGTTCGATCCCCGGCACCAAAAAAAAAAAAAAAAGAAATATTTTGAAAATTTCAAAAATAATACAAGTGCACCAGGTTAACCCCATCACGTAAGAGGCAGAAGTCTGGCTCCCCCACCCCAGAGCCTCGCATGAGTTCCCCTTACACTGCATGAGTGAAAGCTCCCGGCCCCCAGCCCCCCCTTGTCCCCCAAGCCAACGCCCCCCTCACCGCCCCCATTGCCACCCGCACCCTGTCCCCTCCAGCTGGACAGCTCTCCAAGCCCCAGGCCCCATCTTGTCTCCTTGGCAGAGCCCCCAGCCCTAATTACAGGGCGATGCTGCTAATTGTGTGATTACATAAAGCCTGTCTTGCTGGACGCGGTGGTGCACGCCTGTGATCCTGGTATCCTGGGAGGCTGAGGCAGGAGGATGGCAAGTTCAGGCCCAGCCCAGGCAACTGACTTGGTGAGACCCTGTCTCAAAATTTTTTCAAAGACCTGTCTTTCCCAGAAAATTGACACACGTTGCTGTTGGTCACAGATGACCCATCAGTAGCATTTCAGAGACCCAGTGCAGAAAATGAAGGTCCTTCCCCTCTCTTACACAAATCTGTGGTGAACATTTATTACATCGCGTAATGTAGGATCCTGCTCCAGGCTCCAAACTAAGGTTTTATTTTATTTTTTTACCGATTGACACAGGGTCTCACTCTGTAACTCAGGCTAACCTTGAATTCACGATGTAGCCCACGATGGCGTCAAACACAGCAATTCTCCTGCCTTGGCCTCCTGTGTGCTGGGATTACATTATTTATTTATTTTCTTAAAAGATTTTTTTCTATTTTTAATTAATTAATTTTTTTTGGTACCAAGGATTGAACTTGTGACCTTGTGTTTGCCAGGCAGGTGCTTATGCCATTGAGTTAAATCCCCAGCCCCTACATTATTTATTTTTTTTCTGGTACCAGGGATCAAATTCACAGCCATGGGCTTGCCAGGCAGGCACTTACACCGCTAAGCTAAATCCCCAGCCCAATTTCTGAACAGAGTCTCACAATGTAATGCAAGCTGGCCTTGAACTTGCAACCTTCCTGCCTCAGTCTTCTGAGTGCTGGGATCACAGGCCAGAGCCATCACTCCGGATTACTTTTTTGTTGTTGTTGTTGTTGGTACCAGGAATTGAACTCAGGACCTCAGCCTTGCCAGGCAGGTGCTGCGCTATCGAGCTCTACCCTAGAGTCTTTAAAGCTACTCTGATAGGTGCTGACTGATGTCTCTTTGCGGCTTTAATTTGCATTTCCCCAGTGACCAGTGGTGCGGTGTTTCCTCCCTGGTCTTCAGCCGTCCTGTGTCTTCTGTGGGAAAGCCTCAGGTCAAATGGTCTTCCTCCTCAGCTGAGTAGTTTGTTTTCTCATCACTGAGCCTTGAGAAATTGTTCTGTAGTTCAGATACAAACTCTTGATTACATTTTCCACAGACTTTCTCCTGCTCAGTGTGAGGTCTCTTCATTTCTCACCAGGTCCTAAGCACATACATTTTTCATTTGGATGAGATCAAATTTGTCAATTTGTGCTTTTATGGATCATGATTTTGGTGTTGTAGCCAAGGAATCTCTGTTTAACCCATGATCACAAAGAGAGCCTGGCTGGGTGTGGTGGTGCACACCTGTAATCCCAGCACTTGGAGGGCTGAGACAGGAGGATCCTTATGAGTTCGAGACCAACCTGGGTTACATAGGGAGATCCTGTCTCAAAAAGACAAAAAAACAAAACAAAGTAACAAAGATGGCTTGTGTTTCTTAGAGTTTTACGAATTCGGATTTTACATTAAAATCTATGACCCATTAGAGGGGGGAATGGTGGAGTGTGTCTGTAACCCCAGCCCTCAGGAGGCTGAGGCAGGAGGATCTCCATGAGCCAAAGGCCACTTTGGACTACATAGTGAGGCTCTGTCTCAAAAACAAAACAAACAGGGGCCGGGTATATAACTCAGCAGCCCAAGTGCCTGCCTGGCAAGCGCAAGATCGTGAGTTCAATCTCCAGTACCGAACAAAACAAATCAAAAACATACATACATACTTTTAAATGTGTGTTTATCTGTAGGATAAACTCTTAGACATGAGCCAAGTATGGTGGTACACACGTAATCCTAGCACTCTGGGAGGCTGAGGCAAGAGGACTGTAAATTCAAACCCCGTCTGGGCAGTATACAGACTTAGCAAGACCCTGTTTCAAAGTAAAAAATAAAGAAGAGCTAGGGATGTCACAAGGCCCTGGGTTCCATCCCCAGCACCTCTATAAAAAGGGTGGGCTACGCACACTTGCGGTCCTGAAAGTTGTGGCCCAATTTCCACGTAAAATCTGGGGCATTCTTCCCTGCATCTCCACTATCATCCTGAATTAGAGGTTTCGCTCTGTGCCAGGCTGACAGGTAAAAAATAAATAGGGACTCTGTCTCATGTTAATTTACACTTCTAACTATTGATGAAGTTGAACATAATTTTAGATATTTCAAAAACTGCTTACAGGCTTCGGATCTGCTCAGTGGTAGACACCATGCCTAGCACATGAGGGGCCCTGGGTTTGATCCCTGGTCCCTAAGAATAAAAGCCAACAACAACAAAGCCTACTTCTATTTCCTCTTTTGGGATCTGTTATCCCTGGTCCTTTTTTCCCTTCTATTATATTATTGGTTTTTCATAGGTGCTTTTTATTTATTAGTGAACTTAACTTTTTGTGTGTGACAAATTATATGTATATTTGCCCAGATGGTCATTTGCCTTTTATCCTTTGTTCATGTTTTTCTATGCATATTTTAAAAAGTATGTAATCAAACTGTATTTGTATTTATCCAGATGTGGCAGCTCATGCCTGTAATTGCAGCACTCTGGGGCCGAGACAGGAAGATTGCTCTGAGTTCAAGGGCAGCCTGGGCTACATAGGGAGACTGTCTAAAAAAAACAACAAAAACAAAAAACACAACAACATAAGTGCCAGGGACATAGCTCAGTGCACAAGTGCCTGCCTGGCAAATGTAAGGTCCTGAGTTCAATTCCTGTTACTAAAACAACAATAACAACAAAAATATTTCTCTTTGCTGGTGCACACCTAACATCCCGACACTTGAGAGGTTGAGGTACAGTTTGAGGCTAGCCTGGGCTACATAGCAAGATTCTTTCTCAAAAAACAGAACAAACAAGATAATATATATATCTTTGATTCCTTAATCATCATTATGATTGTTGTTTTTGAGACAGTCTGGCTATGTTGCCCAGCCCCACCTCAAATTTGGGCTCAAGAGATTCTCCTGCCTCAGCCTCCTGAGTAGCTGGGACTCCAGGTGCTTGTGGCCATGATTATGAGATAGCCTCTGATGGTGGGAACACAACTGGATTCTCTGTAGGCAGCATTCCGCGATGAAACACCTTTCCCTTTGGTTGTTCCACCCCGCGCTCAAATCCTTAGAAAACGCGAACATCTTGAGAACATTTCTAAACCCTCCCTTTCCTGTTGCCCACTGCCTTAGTTTTTTCTCCGGTGTCAGCACTGGTGCTAGTCCGGGTCTAGGTTGAAATGCTCTAACGGCCAGCCCTGGTGGTGAACCTCTAATCCCAGCACTCTGGGAAGCTGAAGCTGGAGGATCACAAGTTTGAGCCCAGCCTAGGCAATTTAGCAATTTAGCAAGACCCTGTCTCAAAATAACGCTCTCCCTAAGCGCCCCGAAGAAATGAGCTGCTTTCTCTCCCCACAACGGCATCAGGTGGGCGGGCATTTGGACAGACGGGCTCCGTTCCAAGCAGTCAGGAAGGCCCGGAACGACCTTCCAGCTTGTTAGCGTGTAAGACGCTGTCTGCCTCTTCGCGACCACCGGCTCCACTGTGTTGGCCAGTAGTAAAGGGAAACCAACATTTATAGCACAACCCAGCCGGGGAACTCACTTCTCGCCTCTCATAGGCCAGAGCATTGTCACGTGACTCCCCAGCTGCGGAGAATTTTGGGAGATGTAGTTTTTGTTTGATTGCAACGGGCTTTGCGCGTAATAACCCAGAGGAGGGGAGGATGGGCGCGAAGACGCTTGGGTCTCTGCTAAACCGCCTCAGGAGGGTGGATCGGTCAGGCCCAGACAGGAGACTAAAACCGCACAGTGATTTGGACAGGAAAGGCCTCACGTAAAGCATGATTCACACCCAAGCGGTGGCAATTATTTAGAGAATGTCAAGTATGGGCCAGAATGTGGAGGAACTGGATACTTTGTGCTCTGTGATGGGAATGCAAAATGATGCGACCACCGTGGAGAACAGCATGGAGTTTCCTCAAAAAACAAACAACACATAAAGCTGGGTGTGCTAGCCCATGCCTATAATCTCTGCTCTTCGGAGACTGAGGCAGGAGGATCGACATGAGTTTGAGGCCAGCCTAGACAACACAGTGAGTCCAAGGGCAGCCTGAACTGCAAGGCGAGACCCTGTCTCAAAACACTGATAAAAAGTACACAGGAACAGTTGATATAAAGAGCAGTCACTTTTCCTCGGCTGGAACTAACCCCTCCCTCCTGCTCCCCCCAGGCAGCAACATATTTGGGAAAGAGATTTATCTGCCTCCCTACTCTCACCTCACTCCCCTGGAGAGGGTGTGGCGCTGAAACTTGCCAGGGGCTCGGTGGGCCAGTGTCACTGGGTGTCCACTGCAGGGCTGACCGCTGAGAGTCACAAATCCAGGAGGACCGGAAGAGCAACCTGGTCCTCATGGCACATGCCTGCAGCGCCCCCTGCCTGCAGAGCTTCGCACTGACCCAGCCGGCTAAGGAAAAGGTTCACCCGTGAGACCAACGGACTGGAGCTCGGACGCCACGCTTTGGTGCCGAGTTCAGGACGCCTGTTAGAATTCAGCAGAACGAGCGGGGGCCTGGGGGCGCACACCTGTATTACTAGCACTCTGGAGGCTGAGGCAGGAGGCGCCAGTGTTAAAACTCAGCCTGGGCAACTTGGAGACTTAGTGAGACCTTGCCTCAAAATAAAAACTAAAACCGGATGACTTAGTGCAAAGGCCCTGGGTTCAATTCCCAGTGCTACAATAACAATAAAGCATCCAAAATACTTCCTTGGCCAGGCTCTATCATGTGGCCCCACAGGGGAGACAAGAGATGTGGCTTCACCATTTCCCAGCAGGAAGATGGGATAGGAGAGGGTGCGTGGCCAGGTTATAGCTGCCACTTGCCACTTTCCCATTCTGCTATCTTGGATGAGTGAAATCACCTAAGGTTTTGATTTTTGTTTTTTAGCACTGGGAATTGAATCCAGGGCCTTTGCACTGAGCCAAATCCCCAGCCCTTTTTATTTATTTATTTGGAGATAGATTGTTAAAAAATTGCCCAGGCTGGACTCAAATTTGGGATCCTACTGCCTCAGCCTCCTGGGGTCCTGGTAGGCATTGTTCTTGGCATTTTAGTCACCTGCTCTGAAAACGAGGCTCATCAACCCTGCCTTTGCCAAGGACTGTGAGGATAAAATAAATGCAATAAAACAAATGGTGAATGGCCAGCATGAAGGAGGCTGAGGCAGGACAATCACCGTGACTTCAAGGCCAACCTGGACTCCATAGCAAGACCCTGCCACAAAAAAACAGAAAAAGAAATACGTGGCAAAGAGCTCGGTGGGGGCTGCTGCTGTTAATCTGACTGTCCCCCCATCACCCCTTCCCACCCCGGTTCATCACCCAGTCTCCCCCGACAGGCACCTCCTGGATGATCGAGATCCTCAGCCTAATCTTGAAGGACGGGGATCCCACCTGGATACGCTCCGTGCCCATCTGGGAGCGCGCGCCCTGGTGCGAGACTGTCATGGGCGCCTTCAGCCTCCCGGACCAGCCCCGGCCGCGCCTCCTGAGCTCCCATCTCCCCCTGCACATCTTCCCCAAGGCTGCCTTCGCCTCCAAGGCCAAGGTTCGGACGGGGAGGTCACGGGGTGGGCAGTTTCCCACGATTCTCAGCCAGTGCCTCACATCCTGATCTCCCCCACCCTGAATCCCACCCTCCTCCTGCCCTGCGCTTCTCCTGGTCCCCCACCCCCACCCCCGGAGTGAGACCGGTGCTGAGCCACTGTCAGCTTTGGCTCCCTCCCCCCAGGTCCACCCCAAGCCCTTTCTGCCTAGGGTCCAGGCCCTGCCTGGGTCTGACGCCCTTCCACTCCCTGCACACAGGTGATCTACCTCGCCCGAAACCCCCGAGACGTCCTGGTGTCCTTTTACCACTACTCAAGGATTGCCCGGCAGCTGAAGGACCCTGGCACGCCTGACCAGTTCCTGCAGGACTTCCTCAAAGGCCAAGGTGAGGCCCCCTCCAGGAAAGGAAGACCCAGAGGGAAGAGGGGACGAGGAGAGGGACAGAGTGCTGGAAGCTGGGGATGATGCTGTACATCTGTAAGCCCAGCACTCTGGGAGGCTGAGGCAGGAGGGTCTCCAATTTAGATCTGAGCTGAGTGGGGATCAGGCTGCTGATGGACTGGCCAGGTGGGGGGGTTACATGTGGTGGGAGCTTGGAGGCGCAGGAGGGAGGGACCCCGGACTCTGTAGAGCTGGGGGGCTGGGGGGCTGTTGGGTTCACAGCACGTCCCATGAGCCAGGGGGCCCTGTGCCTCACCTTCACCCCGCCCCTCGCCCACAGTGCAGTTTGGTTCCTGGTTCGACCACATTAAGGGCTGGATCCGGATGCAGGGAAAAGAGAACTTCCTGTTCCTCACCTACGAGGAGCTCCAGCAGGTGGGTCCCCTCAGCCCCGCTGCCCCCATGCTCCCAAGCCTGGCACTGTGGATTCGGAACGGAGCCAAGTGTGCATGCACCCCGGGAAATGCCAGCCCAGCAGGGAAGGAAGTCAGGACCCTGGGGCCATGACTCAGGGTCGGGGGTCAGAGGAGCAGGGGAGGGAGCAGGAGCTGAGGATGAGAGGCAGAGCCATGGCAATGTCTGGGGAAGCGGCTGGTGCAAAGGCCCTGGGGTGGCTTTTGCCTCAGTGTAATCTCCGGAGATCAGAGACAAATGAGGGTCTGGGAGGGGGGAGGAGGGGCCAGCTTGGGGAGCACTTCTGTTGTCTGAGGAGCAGGGGGCCTTCAGTGGGCTCTGAGCAGGGAAGGCAATTGGATGGATGAAATTCTGCAGAACTGCAGCACATGGGAGAAGAGGGCTAGGAGGGGCTGAGGGAGACAGTGAAGACAGCACCCCAGCCTGGCCCTGCCCTCCCCTCCCTTCGAGCCTGGTTCTCTAGACCAGAAACTGGGCCACGAAGCCCGGCAGAGCTCTCGGGCTGCCCACACGGTCACGGTCACGTTTCTGGGACAGAAAGGGATGGTGGTTACGAAACCAGGAGTGACCTGGAAAGGTGGCGCTGTGTGTCACAGCAGGCGGTGAGGGAAGAGAGCAGCTGAGGGCTGCAGGGACCCGGGTCTGGGCTTTTCTGTGCTGTGTGACCTTGGACAGGTGCCTTGCTGTCGCTGGGCAAGCCAGCTTTCTCCTCTCTCTCTCTCTCTCTCTCTCTCTCTCTCTCTTTTCTTTTTCTTTTTGAGACCGGGTCTCGCTATGCTTATTGAGGCTTGAGCTCACTTTGTAGCCCAGGCTGGTCTCAAATTTGCAAGGATCCTCCTGCCTCAGCCTCCTGAACGCTGGGATTACAGGCGTGCACCACCACGCCCAGCTATGACAATTTTCTTGTGCAGTGAAATCCAGAGCCCTTACACTGAGCTACATCCCTAGTTCTTTTGTTGTTGTTGTTGTTGTTGTTGTTGTTGTTGAGACAAGGAGGTTGTTAAATTGGCCGAGCTAGGCTTAAATGCACGGTCCTCCTGCCTCAGCCTCCCAGAGTGCTGGCATTACAGCATGGCACTTCTCTCTGCAAAGCCAATGGCAGAACTGGCGCAAATGTACTTGAGGGGCTGGAACTGGGGCTGGGGATGCAGGGGGCGCTCAGTCTACAGGGACCTAAGCCACCCATTTGGAGGACAGCCATCCTCAGTGGCCAACGGTGTCCCTGACAGCCTCTGGCCAGGCTGAGGGAGGAACGTGCGGGGACCAGCGAATCCTGGAGCCTCTGGAAGGGCTGAGAACGGGCCACCCTGTGCTTGAGTGCCAGGCCAGTCAGGCGTGGGAGAGTATGCCTGTGGTCTCAGTGCTCAGAAGGCTGACGGGAGAGAAAGAGAAAAGAAAAGAAAGACCTGGGAGCACTGGGGAGCCATAGAGGGCTGGGAGCCAGGGAGGAGCAGGGCTGGCTCGAGGGGAGCGGGGAGGCAGAGGCGGGGAGGCCAGGCCCAGCCCCCGGTCCTGTGAGGGGTGAATGAGCCGTCCTGGGCACCCCCGGTGGCGGGTGCTCCCGCCTCAGCCTCCCGGCCTCTCCCCCGCCCAGGACCTCCACGGCTCCGTGCAGCGCGTCTGTGAGTTCCTGGACCGGCCGCTGGGCGAGGAGGCGCTGGGCTCCGTGGTGGCGCACTCGGCCTTCGGCGCCATGAAGGCCAACACCATGTCTAACTACACGCTGCTGCCCCGCAGCCTGCTGGACCACCGCCTCGGGGCCTTCCTCCGCAAAGGTGGGGCCAGGCCCACAGAGCACAGCACCGGCCCGAGGTGACACAGGCACCGGCCTGGCGGGCCCGTGCCCTCCCGAGCCCCATCCCCAGTCCCCTGCCCACTGAAGAAACGGTCAGATGCTCGAGGCCAGGTGTGGCGGCGAACACCTGTGATCGCAGCACTTGAGAGGCTGAGGCAGGAGGGTCACTGTGAGTTCGAGGGCAGCCCGGGCTACAAAGTGAGTCCAAGGCAGCCTCCACAGCACAGCGAGACGGCGTCTCAAAGCACCAAAGCAAGAAAAAAGTTCCATATTCATAGATTCCAAGGATTGGGACTTCTGATAGGGACCCAGCCCTGGACAGGAACCCCCCAAGACCTCACACAGAGGTTGTGTGGTATGTGGCCCGTGCATTTCTAACACTAGGATCTGGATCGAGTGGGCCCCAGGATTCCAAGCAGGGCTGGAATAAGTGGGAAACCAGAGGAGCCCCACACTGGCTGGGGGCTCACAGCCAGGCACAGCCTTGTTCACCGTGGGGGTCCCTGGCTGAACCCCACAGAAGGCCTGGCTCACGCGGGGGTGAAGCAGCACACAGGCCAGTGTGGGGTTGCTGTCTCCACAATGGCCAGGAGGTGGGAAAGAAAGTGCTGGAAGGTGGAGGGCTGTGACCCCGGCAGCCCCTCGCCCAACCCCTTCCTCCCTTGCGCACCCCAGGGGTCAGCGGCGACTGGAAGAACCACTTCACGGTGGCGCAGAGCGAGGCCTTCAACCGCGTCTACAGGGAGCAGATGCAGGGGATGCCGGCCTTCCCCTGGGACAAAGACCTGGGGGACCGCGGCCTGGACCCAGAACCTGAGCCTGAGAGCAGCCCTGGCTCCGGCGAGGACTCCAAACCCCCCCACCAGTGACCCCAAAAATAAATGCTTTGCTGCGCCCCATTTTCTGGTGCTTTCAGGAGGGGACCCCGGGGGAGGTGACAGGGGGCTCCCCAGGGCACAGGGCTGGGCCTCTGAAAGAGACTGGGACTCAGCCCTGGCCCGAGGAGACAGGGCGGCAGGGAACCCCGCACAGGGACGACTCCCAGCAGAAAGCGGGGGACCAGGACACCCAGGCCTGAGCAGGAGCGCGGGGAGGTGGGGGGGGGGCACGGAGACACGTGTGTGTCATGAGGCTCTTTATTCTCTGCAGAAAGGGAGGCCTCCCTCCCAACCGGATGCTCCCTTTTGCCCCCCATCACCCCATCCTCCCTGCCTGCACCCCATTCGCAAGACTCTCTGGTCCCTCGTTACTCAGCTCTGCTCTCTGGAAACCTCGACGCTCCATACTGGGGCTCTTCCGCTCCAGGACTCAGTTTACCCACAGCGCCCGAGCAGGGTAGGAGCAGTATCTTCTTCCTCTTTGGTCCCCAGGGGTCCTCCTCATCACCCCATATTCACCATGGGGTGCTCAGCCACCTCCTCCAAGAAGTCCTGGCCTGGCTGAGGCCTCGTGCATTGTGCTGGGACCCTGGGGACTTTTTCTGTTTCCGAGACTGTGACCCTGAGCCTAGAGCAGGCCCCAGGCTGGCCCAGTTCCTGGGCAAAGTGCACAAAATCCCTCCCCCGGCCCAGAGTGAGGGCCGGGGCTCCCTCAGGGTCGGCCCCCTCGTCCGGAGCGAGGGGCCCAGTCTGGCTGCTGGACACCTCTGAGCTCTGCCAGCTGGGAGGGACCATTGTCACCGAACCTCCTGCGGGTCGGGGACAGGTATCGGAGGCGGCGGGCGGGGATCGGGGGCAGGGGGCTGGCCCAGGGCTGGCACCGGTTGAGGGGCCGGGCATCTCCAGTGCCCCGCTGTCTCATCAGGGCCTTGGCTGGGGTGTCCTTGGAGCCCCAGGCCTTGAGCTGTGGAGGAAAGGGGGAGGTGAGAAGTGGGGGTGAAGGAAGTGGAAGGAGAAAGGAGAGAGAGGGGAAAGCAGCGGAGGGGGAAGAAGAGGAGGAGGACAGGGAGGGCTGGGGGGGAATGAGGGGGCAGAAGGCAGTGGGGAGCCCCACACCCCCAGACCTGCACAGGGGGCCGCCTGTGCTTTTGCGGGTGGGGAGGAACCGGAAGCAGCTAGCAGTTCCTGAAGGAGCAAATATTTACAGAGGGTGGCACTGTGGGGTGAAGACAGCCAGGCTGGGTGGAGGCCGGGACCTTGCCCCGGCCCAGCGCCCTCCCCAGCCTCTCCAAGCTGCACTGGAAGGGCTCAGGGACGTGTCAGCCTCAGGGAAACTGAGGCAGGAGGGCACAGCACACACAGGGCCGGTGCCCCAGATCTGCCCTCCACAGCTCTGCTGTTCCCTCACGGTCACCCACTTCACAGCCCAGGATCCTGCAGCTCAGAGAGAGGACATCACCTGCCCTGGGTCCTCCGGCTGTTGGGATACTATCTAAGCAGCTGGGGGACTGAGGGGAGCTCCTGTGAGCACTTCAGGGCCCCTTTCCTAACACCCCATGAAACTCAGATCGAGAAAGGAGGCCCGGAGTGGTGGTGTAAGCCTGTAATCCCAGCACTCAGGAGACTGAGGCAGGAGGGTCACTGTGAGTTTGAGGCCAGCCTGGATTGCATAGGGACACTCAGAAAACCAAAAAAAAAGCAGGGGTTGGGGGGGCACAAGAGAGTATGGCTTCTCTGGCCTGTGATGAGGACATCATGGAATAAACAAAAATAACTTCCATGTCAGAGCAGTGTGGGTGACATCATTATTACTTCCTTTACCCTCACGAACTGCATCTCTCGGCCACACCGAGAACCAGGGCCCTGGCTCAGCCTGCTTCCTAGATGAGAGCACTGAGGTACGGAGAGGGCAGGCGCGAAGCCAGCACTCGCACTCCGGCCTCAGAGTTTCCGCCGTGTGCCCCGGAGCGCTCGGCCAGCATGCAGCGGGGCTGCAGAGCTTGGATAAGCAGCGTAAATGCGAGTGAACCATTTGGCCTTCTTGACCCCACGCCAGGAGGACACAGTAAGCCTGGGAAAATGCTTCCTCCGCTGGGTGTGACAGCACTTGCCTCTAATCCCAGCTCTTCAGGAGGCTGAGTCAGAAGGATCTCGCACTCAAGCCCAGCCTTGGCAGTTTAGTGATTTAGTGAGAATTTGTTTTGTGCCATCCCCCCCACCCCCCTTCAATCCTGAGAACTACAGAAGAAAAGAGGAGAGAGGGAGAAAGGAAAGGCAGGAAGATGAAGGGAGGGAGAGAAGAGAAGGGCTTCCTGCCTTCCTTGGTGACAGCAGGGACCCCACAGGCCACCCACGTGACTGTGATAGGTGCCATCCCTCCCTGGGCCTCTGCCTCGCCTTACCTCACCATCCCCGTCGCTGGAGCCTGACAGCTGGGACAGGCGGCTCAGGTCCCATAGGGAGCGGCTGGGCCGGGCCGGGGGGCCGCTGGCTGTCCGGGTGCCCTGCACGCTGCGGAGGATGTCGCTGAGTGCGGGGCCCGGTGGCCCGGGAGCCTCCCTGGGGTCCCCCTCCTGCAGGCGGCAGGCAGCCAGGCGGTGGGCCAGGGGGCCGTTGGGCGGCAGTGGCGACACCGGGGCGACCGGGCAACGGTGGACCACGTGGTGTGGGCTCCTGGCGGGCATCAGGTCCCCAGGGACAGGGACGCTGAGCAGGGGGCCCGGGGCGGGCGCGGGCGGGAGAGGCCAGGAGGCCGCGTACAGCGTGCGGAACTCGCGGCTGAAGGCGTCAGCGATCTCCCCGGTCAGCAGGGTCAGCAGGCCTCGGTGCAGGCGAGCGTCACTCCACGTGAAGCTGGGGGACACGGGTGGGGGTCACATGTGCAGCCTGGCTGCCAGCTCAGGGCTGGCTGCCTGACCTTGGGCAAGCTGACCTCCCGGGCTCGGCTTCCGCCTCTGCAGAATGGGGATGACGGGGGTCTCGGCCCTGGGCTGGGGATTTGCACAGGCTCACATGTTTCTGTCACCACTGGAGCCGAGCTGGAGGGGCTTTTGTGTCTTTTTTCTGAGACAAGGTCTCGCTATGAAGCACAGGCTGACCTTAAACTTACTATGTAGCCCAGACTGGCCTGAAACAAAGCAATCATCCTGCCTCGGCCTCCCAGAGTGCTGGGATCACAGGTGGGGGTCACCATGCCTGGCTCAGTTTTAAGACTGGACTGCTACCTAGAAAGATTCCACGTATCAGGCGTCTGTTGCATGCCAGGCCCTGAGCACTGCTGCTCCCAGCCGCTGCTGGCCCATCTGTAACACGGGGCTGGAACTCGGGCAGGTACAAAGCTGAGGACGGGCTGAGGCGCCCTGCCAGCAGCCAGTGTCCTCGCTCTGCCTGGCCCCGAAGTGACCAGTACCAAAGCCTCTGGTGCTGAGCGGCTGGAAACACTGTCCTCACTCCCAGCCTCTCTGCAGGGGACCTCAGATGGGTCGAATTCCTGTCCCGGGCCTCAGATGACCCGTGCAGGAAAACAGGGTCACCATGGGACACAGGAGTCACAGCAAGCCGGTGGCAGCTGGTGCCCTGCACCGTGTCCGTGCATCCCCTTTGGCGGCACGCCCATCCCCACTGGGGTGCAGGTGAGCAGGCTGGCTGCTGCTCAGATGGTGACACCGACTCCACCTGTGTGTGACCTCACCCCCAGCGCAGCTGTGGAATCCTGAGGGGTCTGTGAGGTCGCACATTCCGCCCGCAGACCCAGGAGAGGGGCGCAGAGCATCGGAGGCCAAGGACACTGCAGGTGCTGACAGAGAGGCCAGGACAGGGCCAAGTGTCACAGCGGGAGCCCGAACACCACTGGTCCAGCAGTTCCACAGGGTCCACGACGCCCCCCGGCCTGGCTCGGGCACCACCCCTGCTGCCAGGCCACCATGGTCCTTAGCTGGCTGTGGCTGCCTCTGCTGCTGCTGGCGACCATGCTGCCTCGGGGCACGGCAGGCATCAAGCACTGTTTCTTCTGCGAGCTGACTGACTCTTTGAGCTGCCCAGGCACCCGCATGCACTGCGGGGACGAGGAGGACTGCTTCACAGGCCGAGGGGTGGCCCAGGGCGTGGGGCCCGTCATCAACAAAGGCTGTGTGCGCACCACCACCTGCGGCCGCGAGGAGCCCGTGAGTTACATGGGCCTCACCTACACCCTCACCACCTCCTGCTGCTCCGGCCACCTGTGCAACCGAGGCAGCAGCCCCACAGGCCACCTGACGGTCACAGCTGCCACCAGCTTGGCGCTGGGCCTGCTGCTGCTCCGACACCTGCTGTGATCCTGGGCTTAGGACCGGCCTCACCACCATACCACTTCCCCACCTGACCCTCCCCCCTTTCTCCCCATTAAATGGGCAGAGGCCCCCCGGACAACCTCTGGTGGCCCCAGCTTCCATCTGTTCTAAGAGAGGCACTGTCCATGGTTTGACTGTACTGTAGTGGTTTTCTTTCTTTCTTTCTTTCTTTCTTTCTTTCTTTCTGTCTGTCTTTCTTTCTTTCTTTCTTTCTTTCGTTCTTCTGTTTGTTTCATTTTTTGAGACAGGACGTCATTGTTCAGGCTGGTCTTCAATTCAGGATGGAGCCTCAGGCCAGACTTGAAATTCCGGCAATCCTCCTGTCTCAGCCTCCCAGAGTGTTGGGATTCCAGGCATGCAGCCCCACACAGGGGAGCAAGCGTGTCCCTGGGCCAGACAGTGCACACATCCCGGAACTTGTCAGAAATGCACAGCCTCGGGCTGCTCCCAGGCCAGGTGGAGAAAAGGAAGGGCAACAGGAAGTCCTGGGGGGGGCGGGGCTCTGAGAGACACAGGCTGACTAGCACCACCCTAGAGCCATGGGCCTCAGCTGGGCGCCGCTGGGGTCCAAGGGCACCCAGCATGGTTTCTGCTTCTCCTACCTGGGGGCGGCAGCCTCCAACGCACATGGTGCGCCAACAGTCAGTCTGACCACGAGTGGCTCATTTAGAAATCTTGTTCCAGGAGGCTCAAACTGAGTTCCCTCCTCTGTAGCAGCAGAAGCTGAGGCCCAGAGAGGTGCAGCAAGTTGCCCACAGTCACAAAGCAAGCAGCTAGCTGGAATCCAGGCCACCCACCCCGGAGTCCATCCGGGGCCAACCCGATTTGAAAGGCCCCTGACCAGGCAGCCCCTGCTCCTACCCCCAGCCCGCTGTCAGAGGGGCCCAGAAGGGGGCGCTGCCCACACCCTGAGACCCGTGCAGAGAGCAGGGTCAGGATGCCGGGGTGGGGGCCATACCTGTAGGACCCTGAGATGACCCTGTCGCCATCCAGCAGCACAAACTTCTCCTGCATGTCGCCGCTCACCTGCCGTCGCCAGCGACTCTGGAAAGTGCAGCCCCGCACCACACGGATGTCCAGGTTCTGGCGGGGGCAGAGGGGAGGGTGGGTTCTTGAGACGTCAGGAGGCTCAGGGTCACCTCCACTCAGCGGCCCAGGGAGCCATGGGAGCATGTAACCCTTGCTCGCAGCGGCGTGGAGAGGACCCTCCCAGCGCGGATCCGTCCCACCGACCCCGGGCCCTGAGGAAGGCTTCTCCTCTGCGGTACCCCAGTGCCAAGGAGGTGGGGGCAGCCGGGTCCCTCTGTCTTACCTCCGTGGCCCAGGGATTCACCCGCAGCTGCCCAGCCAATGTCAGGAAAGCTGGCAGCCGCCGGCGGTCCAGGAGCAGGTACACGGGCACCCAGCGGCGTGTGGCCGCGTCCACTAGGTCCGAAAGCAGGTCTGGGTCAGTGAAGACGTCCATGACCACGGCCACCAGCTGCAGGGGGGAGAGGGGAGGTGGACATGCAGGGCAGCCCAGGGCTGCAGGGACCCAAGGCGGAAGGGGACCTGGCATCAGGGCTCTGGAGGCTCTGAGGGCCGGGCCTCTCTGTAAAACTTCAGGGGAGCTCAAGGGGGAAACCCCAGGACTTGGGATGAGAAATGGTAGCCTTTCTAAGGCTCCCAGCCCTGAACTGCTGGAAAACTGCTGTAAGAAATCATATCCACATTCCAAGCACATGCCTGGAATCCCAGCACTAGGGAGGCTGAGGCAGGAGGATTGCTGTTAGTTGAAGGCCAGTCTGGACTGCATAGGGAAACAGCTTCTCAAAAAGAAGAAGAAGAAAAAAAATCATGTCCACAATGATGCACGGTGTCCCCAGGCTGGAATGCATGTCCAGAGCAGCTCTGCTCCTGGTCATCTTGTCCAGCTGCTGGACATCTTCACAGGACCCTAGGTAACTGAACTTCTGGGTCTTCTGGGTCTTCGTGAATAGCCTGAGTGTAGGAACAGTAGGGCTGACCTGCTAGGCCACGAAGACATGCTTTAGGGACCCCATCATGCTGAGGGCCAGGACCGAACACTGACTCCACAATCAGACAGACTGGGTTCTAATTCCCTAGGCCAGTTACCCCCTGCCTCAGTTTTCCCATCTCCTCAATGGGCACAAGAGTCTCACTTCACAGGGCTCTTGGAGGACCATGGGAAGGACTTGGCACAGGGGCAGGTGACACTGCTACTGAGAGCCCAGGCCCTCTGAGGCTGAGGGAGGTGCCTGTGTCCTCCCCGGGGGAACACAGGGCCCCTGGCCTCGTGACAGTGGGACATGGAGATGCCTGAGGCCCACGCAGGGTCACAACTCAAGGGGCATGGACGCTGGAGGGGGTTGGGTCCTGGAGAGTAGAGTTGTGGACACACAAGTCCCAGAGCCGAGGGAGAGACACTGGGGGGGGGCAGCAGCTGAGGTCATGGAAGCTGAGGGAAGGATGCAGGCCCCTGGACACCCACCTTGTGGGCAGCCTGGATTTCTCGGCGCACCAGCTCCTTGAGGGGCGGGTGGCCCTCGCCGGGGGGCTGGGTGTACAGCTGTGCCCGGGTGATGCCCTTCCAGGCGCCGTCCTCTGGCCAGCCCAGCCGCAGCACGGGTGCCGGCTCCTCCGACTGCCCAGGCCAGTAGGTCAGGCTGCCCACGGCCCCTCCTTCTGCCACGGCCCCGCCGAGCTCCAGCCCGGCTTCTGTCCAGTCCTCAGCAGCCTCAGCCAAGGCTCGAACCTCCTCCCCACTCAGAAAAGGCCGCAGCCCTTCCTGCCGCAGGCGGGCCCGGAAGGCGTCGGCGCCCTCGCTCAGCAGTGCCTCGATCGCCAGCCGCTGGCCCTCGGAGTACAGGAAGGCAGGGCTGGCCTCGGTCAGCGGCAGCGGCCCGGACCCCGCCTCTGCCTCCTCCAGCACCGCCAGCTGGGAGGCCGCCATCGGGCAGCGGCGGGACGGGCCGGGTCACCCAGCCTCCGGCTGTCCCTGCAGGATGGACCATCGGGGCCTCCCCACGGCTCCCTGCGCTATCCCTGGCCCACAGCTCCAACAATCAGGTGACCCAATGACTGCCTGCCCTGCCAGGCTCCCCAGAGCGGCACCTACAGTGGACCCCACTGCCTGAGGGCCAGGAGGAGGACCTGACACTGTCCCCAACTGCGTGACCCCTCAGCTCACTTCTGCTCAGCCCCGACAGCCTCCAGCCCGCTGGCCCACAAAATGCCACAGTCCAGGCTTAGGCTCCAAACGTGTCAGGCTGCACAAGCCACCCTACTGTCCATAACCAATAGCACAGGGACTTCCTCTGCCCTCTGCTGCCTGGCTCCCCTCCCCCACTGCCCAGACTCCCTCACCAGCCCTCCCCGACCACCCATGGGTGACCCTGACCACCCATCTAGGCGAAGACTGGCATCCTCAGGCTGCTCTGCACCCTGGCCACGCCGAGCCCACTGGGCTTGTTGGAACCCCTTCTTCCTGGTCTGGGGCCTCCCTACATCTCATCCTGTCCCCTCCCAAGCCCCAGATCTTTTCAACCCAAGTACCTGGCTTCCCTGGAGACCACAGCAATGGCCCCACAGAGAAAGCAGAAGAAAAAGGCCAGGCCTTCTCCTGCCCCACAGCCCTGCTGCCCTCCTGTGACCACACTGCAGGCCTCTACCCTCCTCCTCCCACTCTTGCCTTCTCAGAAGTTGGAGGAACAGGGCTGAAGGCCTCCTACTCTGGCACTCTTCCGGCCCGTCTGGGGCCCGGGGAACCCAGCCCCTAGGGTAAACATAGGGAGGGCCCTGTGGGCACCACCTCAGGGACTGGCCACCTGCCCAGCTTCCTTGCCCATTCCCATGGCCGCCCACTGGAGCTCCGCCCCAGGTGCCCTGGGAGAGGACGACAGTATGAGGAAGCAGGTGTGGGAACACCTGACAGCCAGGGAGCGCGAGCTCAGACTCGAGGGCCCAACAGGCGCAGTAAGAGCACACTGCGCATGCGCTAAGCCAAGGTCGCTGCCAAGAGCGCACCCCAAAGGATGGATGACTCTCCACACACGGTGTGCTCCACCTGCAGGTGCCAACCTCCCTTTTATACCATCCCAGCCCATCCTCCAAAACACACAGGGAACCATCGGAATCCACAATCTTTTTATTAACAGAGTAAGATCCAGCACTAGTTCTTGTAGCCTCGGCTGGCCCGTCTGCCTCTGGCCCGCTCAAACTTCCGGCCCTTGGAGCGGACATAGGGTCTGTGGGAAGAGGAAGAGGGTGAGGAGCCCACTTCACAGCAGGCCCTGGGGCCCTCTGGGGTCAGCTGCTGGAAGCTGGGCTGTCTAGGAAGCCAAGATGCCAAGGAGTGGCCAGTGCAGAGCCCAGGGTCCTAGCCTGACCCTCAAAACCCAGCTGTGCTCCACCGCCACCCAGGGAACCCTACCCATGCTGGGCGGCAGGGGATGGGACCAGGCCCTGTACTCACTTGGTGTGGCTGTGCGGGGTTCCTGGGGCCTTGCCGAAATGCCGGTACACCTCTCGGCCCTTGCGCGGACCTGGGGACAGGAGCAGGGGATCAAGCAGGGCCTTTGCACCTCAATCTCCTGCTGGGAACCACCCCCCCAACCCTCCTGGGGCTGAGGGGAACTTGGGGGCGCACCTTGACCTCCACCAAGTGCCACTTACCAGAGAGCAGGACTGTGCCACGGCCCTTGGGGGAGTCCAGGGCCAGCTGGTCAAAGGTGAGGATCTTACCCCCGGCCTTGAGGATACGGCTGCGGGCGCGGCTAGTCACACGTAGGGCACAAACCTCGGGGAAGACAGGGCAGGTGGAGTTACCAGCCACTGCCCTGGCTGCCTGCAGGGCCCGAGAACCAACAGCAACCAATCCCCGGTGCTCCCAGGTGCACAGAGCTGCCTTTCAATGACCTCGATTCATTACATGCAAAGGTTACAAGACTTGTGGCTTTCTGAAACAGGGTCATGCTATGCAGAGTTCAGGGTGGCCTTGAATTGATATCGATACTCTGCCTCAGCCTCCCAAGTGCTGGAATCACAGACGTGTACCAACCCTGTGGCACTTTAACTAAATGGCAAAGAAACCCACATTTGAGCCCAGGCCGTGTGGCTCAAGAGACAACATGTTCAACAAGATCCAGAAGGAGCAGCCCAAGGACCCCCTCTGCATGAGAGCGTCACGCAACCCTAAAAGCCACCCGAAAGTGTGAGATGCCTGCCGCACTCCAAAGAGGTGGCCATCACCACAGCAGGCCAGGCTCCACATCAGGTGCGACACTCACCTTCAGCTTGGGCACCTCCAGAACCCGCACGTCATCTGTGACGGTCCCCACGACCACTGCTGTCTTGTTTTCCCGGCCAGGAAGCTTCATCTTCCGGATCTTGGAAAGACACATGTCACATGCTGTCTGGGTTTCTAATTCCATCCACCTCCACCTCCAGCCCTGGTTCAGGCATCTGAGGCCTGGGACAGACATGGCTAAGCCCACCTCACCTCCCACACCACAGCGAGGCTCCCGGTGATCCACTCTGAGAAACTTTTTTTTTTTTTTTTTGGTACCAGGGATTGAACTCAGGACTGTGTGCTTGCAAGGCAGGCACTTAATGCCACTGAGCTAAATCCCCAGCCCCTACTCCAGGAAACTTGATGAGAATATTCAACAAACTCCGCCTGGAAGGTTTTTTATTTTTGTAGTTTTCAGTACTAAAGATCAAACCCAGAATCTTTGCACAGGGTGAGCTACATCACTAACCCTTTTGATTTTGAGACAGGGTTTCGTTAAGTCACTGAATTGCCCAGGCTGAGGTCCAACAGGAGGTGTTCCTGCCTCAGCCTCCCAGACTGCTAGGATTGCAGGCACACCATACCTGGCCTTGGATCTGAAGCTATCACAACTACCTCCACCTCACAATGAGCCGGAAAGGCAGCCAAAGGGCCAAGCCAGGCGTCCAGAGGTACTCAACTCCAAGTGAGGCTCAGAGCTCCGCACCCACTGCTCACTGACAACTCAGGGATGCCCAGGCTGCCATGGCGCAGCTCCAGGTCCCCACACCAGCCACTCACCATCCGGGAAAGGGAGAGAGGTGGCCGGTTGGTGCGACTCATGAACAACCGCTTCAGCACCACTTGGTTGAAGGTGGAGTTTGTCCGTCGGGCCAGAAACCTGTAGAGCTGAGCGAGACAGAAAAGGAAGCCTGAGAACACAGGTTAGAGGCAAACGAACCATTTAGACTGGAAGGTTCTGATGGCTTTTCCCATTCTGTGGAGCCTGGGGGCAGCAGATGGTGGTGGTCCTTCATGGAGATGCAGAAAATCTCCCCATTCCCAAAGCACTGACAGCCCAGCAGCTGAAGGCACTAAAGTTCAAGGATCCTGGTACCAACAGCAGAGAGAAGATTTGGGCAGCCCTGCCCTGAGACCCCAGGCCCCAACCTCACCTTGACCAACAGCCTCAGATAGATGTCCTGGCTCTTGGGCTCCTTGCGGCGGACCTTTCGGTCCTTGTTGTGGCGGATGTCGACTCCCTGGAAGGATTAAGGGGAAACCATGATTCTGACACTGAATCTGGGCAAATATACCACCAATGTTCCCAATGACTGTGTCCCAGACCAAGCAGAGCACTGGGCAACAGTGCTCACATCCCAGGGCCACCAGTGAGCCCTCTCAAAAGAGAACGAAAATAGCCTGCAAACTCATCAGCATCTGTAATATTTTAGCACAGTGGCCATGCAGACCTGGAAATTGTTATTTTTCAACTAACTGTATCTTCCCAAATACACATACCTCACTTAAGTTCCCCAATCTGCCTCTTATACCAGAAGGATAACCAGAAATACAGCAATACTCTCAGGAACAATGACATCGAGCTTCTATTTAAGATAACACATGAAAAGCCTAAGATAATACAGCAATAAACTCTCGGTAACAATGACAGTGAACTTCCATTGAAGATAACACATGAACTTCTATTTCAGATAACATGAAGCAGTCTGAGTAGCTGCCCCCACTTGAGAACTAAGAAAACAGGAAAGTCCATCATTCCCACCACGCCTCCTTCCTGCTCTTCTGAATAACCAGTTTTTCAGACTATTATTAACTCTAAGTAAATACGTATTAACAGCTTTCATGCATTCAAAGCTTAAGCCGTTCTGATGAGAAGCACCTACGAATTATTTCTTCCCTACTCACCATCCTGTGAGATGGGGGTACTATGCTTGCAGGCAAAAGGTAAAAGAACGGTGGCCCAGGCCTGGAAAGCCACATCATACTGAGTCTGCAACTGGAACGCCGGTCTGCTTGGGTACAACACCTAGGTCTCTGACTCTCGACTCCCATCCTAATTATACTTTCCAGACTAAGAGGCGCCACGTCCAGGTAAAGGCAGCAAAGCAAGTGGTTAAAAGTGGCTACACCTCTAGCCACGTAGGGCCGGATCCCAGCTCCACCACATCTTGGCTTATGGCCCCGATCCCATCATTTTCTCTCCCTATACCTCAACGCGGTAGTCTGTTCACGGAGACCACTGGAATACATGACTGTGATCCATGCCGGATCTCTAGGCCCCCAGAGTAGCATCCTCGTCCCGGAAATCGCTTCCCTCCGACACTGGCGAAACCCCTGCACCCCTACGGCACACCCCCAACCCCAAACCGCTGAGGATGGCGTCGGATGATCAAGCCTTGAATACCCCAGGGCGCGCTCACCATGATGGCGACTCCTCCTTAGTCAAACCCGGAAAGAGAGAGCGGTGCCGGGAGGGGCCGGGAAAGCCTCCAGCGCGCGACGCCCTAATGACGTTTTACGAGCCAGACGCGACGCTCTACCACGAGCCGGCATTCTCTATGGTGAGTTGGATGACTGCCTAGAAGGCCGACAACAAAATAGAGCCGAAGAATAATCAAAGAGAAACAAGCGCCACGCGCAGGAAAAAAGGGTCAGCACATCGGGTCGCCTTTCTAGACCTACACAGACGCTGTTCTCTATATTCTTCCGGAAATACAGGAAACGGAGCAAGAGAGATGCGTGGAGCTAGGAAGAGGCACTGTGCTGTGGCGCTCTGGCCTGACACCGAGGGCCTCTCGGTGACTTCGGAGGACCTGGTGGGCCGGGTAGTGGTGGTGAGGAGGCGGGGCTGGCGGGTCTAGTCTTCTACAAGCGGCTTGCGTTTGTTTAGATTAACGGGTGCCTCCTTTCGCGCTGAACTCCCAAGCGCAGCCAAAGCTCGGAAGTTCTGCTAGATTTCCAACCTGGGATCATTTTGCAGCAACTCTAGAGCACCCTGTATATCTACCTTTTTGGTTCCACTTCTACCGACCCCTAGATGGCCCTTCTCTGACCATCGGTTCAGCCTCTCCCGCTAGGGAGGGGCTGCTATTTTCTCCACCAGAAAGGTTCAGCCGGCCCAGCGGTTTCGATGTAAGGGAGGTACAAGGTATTGGGATCCCAGGGATCGCGTCCTGAGGGCCCGGTTTGAGGGGTGGAATGGAGGGAAGGTGGGTGAAAAGCTCCTGCAAGAGAGCGACCCAGAGCTAGAAATTCAAAGAGGAGGAAGAATGGGAGTGGGGATGGAGACTTGAGGGTGGGAGGAAGAATAAGGTGATAGGGGCCCAGAGAGACGTGGAGACATAGAAAAATGATGAGATGGGATTTGCCCAGACTGTACCCAAATTCTAATCCTGGCTCTGCTACTATTAGTGGTGTGACCTTGGCTAAGTCACTCTCTGTGCTGTACTTTTCCATATTTAGAAAAAAGGAATGATAATAGATCTGACACATGGGATGCTTTCCGGACTTATACAGGTTATTAAAATTTTGGGCAATATTTTTGCACGTAAGTGCTCAATGGTAATTTGCCTTGTTAGTAGCACTTTTTTTGACAGAACCAGACTGACTGGTTTGAGGCAGTAACCAAACTGTCTCATTTTTCTGTCCTCCACAGAGCCTACACCAGGGTTGTACAGTGAAACCTGACTCCCTTGTACACTCCAGACCACCATCCCATGGCCTCAGACCCAGGGCCAAGGTCTGTTGATGTAACAGTACAGAGGGCCACAGATGAACCAACACTTTGAGTCACAGGAGCCTCAGAACCAGGTAAAGGTTCATCTGAAAGCCAAGGTCGATATTCTGTGGAACTACATCAGCTGACACCTTTCCATCACTGGTTTTGGACCTCCTCTTCAGCCTTGAGTGAATAGCTTTCTCACCATTTTCCAGACAGGGCAGGTATGGCCAAGAATGGAGGGGTTCCATAGAGTCACACAGCAAATCCATGTGAGCTGGAGGTCCCCTTCCCCTTTTCTTCCTCTGTCTGCTTCCGTTCCATGTTCCCTTTTCTCCAACTTGATGACTCAGAGAAATCTCAGCTTTTTGATGGGGCTTTCTTTGTTCCAGGACTCTAAGCTCAGTTGCTCTGTTCCCTTGCCTCAGTCTTTCTGGGATTTTCTTTTACTTGGTCTGCATGAGCTGCTACTGTGGGATAGATGGAGGATATATTTGTTTGGCAATAAGTGAATCGTTTCCTCTTTGTGTGTGTGTGTGTGTGTGTGTGTGTGTGTGCATGCACGTGCTCACACACACCTGTGTGGTACTCAGGATTGGGCTCAGGGGCACTGTACCATTGACTGCATCCCCAGCTGGGTTTGTTTTGTTGTTTTGTTTTGTTTGCTTTTTGAGACGGGGTCTCATTAAGCTGGGTCTTGAACTTATGATCCTCCTGCCTTAGCCTCCCAAGTTAAGCAGCTGAGATCACAAGTGTGTGCCACCACCCCCTGGCTCCACTTGTCCAGTTTATCCCTGTCTCACTCTGCATATGCCTCTCTGCAGTTCCGCCCTACGCTAGATCTTTGCCTGTCTTTGCCTCTGTGTGTTTTCTTATGTCAACGTCTTCCCCTTTCATCTCTCAGTTTCTCTCAGTTTCTGACTTCAAACATTCTTTCCCTTCCTCACCCCTGGCCTAGAGGGTTCTCCCTTTGTGTCTGTCCTGCTATGTGGTTAGTCATTTCCTGGCCAGATGTTTATCTCCTGCTGCCTTTACTCTGGTTGGAATCCAGAGTAAATAGTGAATTAATGAACTTGTCTGCAGAGTTCATTCCAGAAATGCCTATCTTGGTCTGTTTTTGTCATTTTCTGGAATTTCTTGTGCCCTTCTCTTCCACTTGCTCAACCCCACTGTTTTCTCTGCTTTGTGTCTCTGCTTTTCTTTGTGCCTGGGTCTTGTAACTGTCTGAAAGACACCCCACCCGCCCTTTACCCAGCCCTAACACACTTACGACCTATTTTTGACTCTGCTTTTCTGGGTCTCTGCCTTGCTTTTGTCTATTTGCTTTTCGTCTAGGTTTATTACTAACTCCGGTTACTTATCTCTGGGCCTCTCGCTGTGTCAGGGTTTTGTGTCTGCAGCTAAAGACCTCCTATTCCACGCCCCTTTTCTTTTACAAACTCAAGGGATGGGCCGCTAGGACCACTTGCCCTCAACAAAGAAGGCGGCTCCAACGTTGTCTGCAAGGGTGTGATGCCACCTCGGCTATGTGTGTGCCCTCACTTACCATGGCGGCGGTCCTCCAGAAGCGCAGTGCACCGCCTAGTTCCTGTGCTCCCGGGTAGCGTAACGGGACTGAGCGCTAAACTCGCGAGTCGTCTGGCCCCGCCTCCGCACGCTCTCATTGGTGTGGTACAGGCCGGCTACACAACCATTGGCTGAGCGGATGCACACCCTCCCCCCCACCCCAGATCTGATTGGGGGCTGTCGTGCAGACTTGAGGGGGCTACCCAAAGGAGGACTCGGGGAGTGAGAAGGGTGCGAGGGTATGGGCAGGGACCCGAGCGTGTCTGTATGTGTGTGTTGGCGGGGAACGACCAGCTAACCAAGAGGAACGAACAACCAGACTGGCATCTGGAGTGCAGGAGTGGGAGATGGAAATAGAAAACCAGGACCACGACTGAGGCATCCAGGGATGGAAGCCCAGGCCCAGAAGTGGAGTGGCGGCGGAGGCCCAGAGACCGTGACTTGAGCTCTGGTTTGGCAGTTTGTGGGTGGAAGGTCAGGCCCCAGGCTTAAGTACCCACGACAGAGCCCCAGGCTCAGAACAGGGGCTGTAAAACTAGGGCTCTGTGCCTGAGCCTGATTCGAGGTTCTCACGGAGGGGAGGGGGCAGATACCCAGGGCCTTAAGGAACCTGCCGGGGCGGGGTGGGAGTGTTGGGCAGCAGAGGCCACTCCTGAGGGCGAGTCCACAGATGGGGTGAGGGTGTGTGTCCATGGCTGCTGTAAGCAGGCCAGGTGAGGGGCAGGAAGGAAGCTGGGCAGGGTAAGGGAGGACAAAGGTGAGCCGGAAGAGCAGGTGAGTGGCAGCTGAGCAGAAGGGCCTGTGGGGAAGGGACCTAAGTCCCGGCTCTGGCTGTTTCCTGGAGAGCAGGCAGCAGTCACCCAGGTCAGTGCTCAGAGACAAGTTCTCAGCCCCTTCCTCTTTTTAGCACTTGCACGAGACTCCCTTCTGACTCCTTGGTTTCCCCCTCACAGCCCCTCTTCCCTCCTCTCCTCTGTGTCCTGAGCGTTCGTTGCCTTTCATTTTTTAGCTGAGAAACTCTTTACTCTTTTTTTATCAGTGCAGCTTCATCTCATTGAAGCTCTTCATCTCTGCTCAGTGTTTTCTGTCCTCTTCCCGCACCTGTGTCTCAGCAGTCAGTTCTATGCTCTTCACCTGCAGATGACTTAGTGTGCGGGAGGTTGGGAGCGGGGGTGTGTGTGCGTGCGCGCGCGCGCGCGCGCATGTGCACCTGCCTATTTCTGGTTCTGTCTTTACCCTCTGATTCCCTCCTGTGCTGTATTTTTCCCCAAAATCTTATCACCCAACACATTAGTAGTTTACTGTCTCATCCTGCCTTTCTGGCTTCTGATTGGAATGAGATTTTTGTCAGTTTTCTCTGTGTTTGCTGTGTGCACCATGACTGATACACAAAGGGTCCTGAATAGCCATGTGGGGAAGACATGAGTGACTGCATATTGAGGCCTCTCAGAGTGCTAGCCTTCCTGTGCAAGTGCCTGTGTCCTCCAGGTTCCCACACCTGCCCAAGCCTGTGTGTCTCTGGTGGGTCCTTCCCATCTGCCACTGCCTCATTGTCCTGTCCATAGTTCCTGCCTCTCCTTCCATCTCCCAATCTCCGATAAGGGCCCTGGACTCTGACCCTTACTTCCTCCCTCTCCACAGAAACCGGAGCAGCAGGTCACCAGGAGTTGGGGCCGCAGGCCTAGGAGAGCCCTGGACAGGGCTGAGGCCATGGCCCCCTCACCAGCACCACTGGCTGCCAGCACCCCACTCTTGCATGGCGAGTTTGGCTCCTACCCGACCCGAGGCTCACGATTTGCCCTCACCCTCACATCACAGGCCCTGCACATACAGCGGCTGCTCCCAAAGCCCGAAGCCCGGCTCCGGGACGGCCTTGTCCCCCTGTCTGTGATCTCAGGCTGCTGCACTCTGCGAAGCCACAGTCCCTCAGACTCGGCGGCCTACTTGTGCATCTATACCTACCTGCGGGGCCGGCGTGGGGGCCGCCGCCGAGCTGCCCGCACCTTTCAGGCCGATGGGGCTGCGACCTATGAGGAGAACCGTGCGGAGGCCCAGCGCTGGGTCACTGCCCTAATGAGTCTGCTCCGAGGATTACCACTACCTGGGGAAGAGGGTGAGGCCCCAGGCAGCCACTCTGGCCTGCAGAGAGGCCTCCATCTAGGGGTGTCGCTCCGTGTGGGTTTGTATTGAGAGATTAGGACACAGACAGGACTGGGCTACAAAAGGAACAGAAACACGCAGAGAAAAAGGAATTGTCAGCTGCTCCTCGGTTTGATGCTGTGTCCGTCCCCACCCCCTCCCCAGTCTTGACCACAGACAGATGAGTCAGAGGCTCCCTGGCAGTGACAGCAGTAGACGGGAACAGTCAAAATTGACGGGTGCCAACACAGATATCTGAGGCTCCCGGGGAGGCCAGAGATGGCATCTAATACAACATGTGGAGGGTCAGCGAAGGCTTTTGGGTGGAACCTTCACAGCCCCCAGGGGCCTCCAGGGCTGTCCAGCTGGTGAACTTTCCTTAGGCTGCTGGGGTCCTGCTGGCTGCCTGGGGCTCCTAAGGGGTGGGGACAGTGAAGGAACATGATCCTGGGTAACAGGTGTGCCAGGTCACTGCGCCTTTGTCTTCCTCACGAATGTGGTCTCAGAGGGCACTTGGTATCACACCCCAGTCTTGTCTTAGTCCCAGCCCTCCCCAGTCCCATGGGGGCTGTGTGAAGGGACCGTTTCCAGGCTGAGGTGCCTGGGTCTCTGGCCTCAGCCCACCCTGCCCTCTCTCTGCAGAGATCACCCCTGAGCTCCTGCCACGGCCACCCCGGTTGCTACTCTTGGTCAATCCCTTTGGGGGACGGGGCCAGGCCTGGCAGTGGTGTGAGAACCATGTGCTGCCCATGATTTCTGAAGCCGGGCTGTCCTTCAACCTCATTCAGACAGGTACGAGCAGGGGCATGGGAAGCGGGACACAGCTAGGACTCTTGGGTCCGGGGAGAGGGGTGTGGCCGGGAGAGACAGTTGCCTAATCTACTGGTTTGCCCCTTTAGAACGACCTAACCACGCCCGGGAGCTGGTCCAGGGGCTGAGCCTGAGCGAGTGGGACGGCATCGTCACCCTCTCAGGAGACGGGCTATTCTATGAGGTAGAACAGGAGCTCCTGCCCTTAACTCTGAGCCCTGGGGGACCAGAGAGCTAGGAGCTGGGCCCCAAGCAGTTGGTCTCCTGCCCTCCAGGTGCTGAATGGGCTCTTAGATCGCCCAGACTGGGAGCAGGCAGTGAAGATGCCTCTGGGGATCCTCCCCTGTGGCTCAGGGAACGCGCTGGCTGGAGCTGTGAACAGGCATGGGGGGTAGGTTGGGCACTCCTGCTGGGAAGGATGAAGGTACGCAAGGGATGGGGTGAGGCCTCCTGGGGTAATGGGGACCCTGTGTCTCCCCTTCAGCCAAACCCACTGTTGGTCCAGGAAATCAGCCTGGTTGTGGGATGCCACACTGTCAGCGCCGGGCACCGTGACCCGTCTCATTCTCAGCTCTGCCTCAGCAGCTAGAACTGTGTGGCGCACAGACCTGCCTGCAGTGGCCGTTATTCAGGGTCTGGAGGTGGCCACCTGGCTGCACTGGGCTCTGGGACATGGTGTCCCTGGTGTCAGTGCAGTGTACATCCCCATTTTTGTCTCACCACCCTGTGTTCCAAGTCTCTCACCAGCGCCATTTGTTCTTTCCTACCCCGGCCATCCATCCTGGGCCATGAAGGTTTCCACCTGCCCTGGGCTTGGACCTGCTGCTCAACTGCTCCCTGCTGCTCTGCCGGGGTGGCAGCCACCCACTGGACCTGCTCTCAGTGACACTAGCCTCAGGCTCCCGCTGTTTCTCCTTCCTGTCTGTGGCCTGGGGCTTTGTGTCAGATGTGGACATCCAGAGTGAGCGCTTCCGAGCCCTAGGCAAAGCCCGATTCACCCTGGGTACAGTGCTGGGCCTTGCCACATTGCGCAGCTACCATGGACGTCTCTCCTACCTCCCCGCCACTGTGGAGTCAGCCTCACCCGGCCCTGCCCATGGCCTGCCCCGGGCCAAGTCAGAGCTGACCCTGGCCCCAGCCCCAGCCCCGCCTGCGGCACACTCCCCCTTACACCGTTCAGTGTCTGACCTGCCCCTTCCTCTGCCCCTGCCCCAGACTGCCCTGGCTTCTCCCGTGTCTCCTGATCCCCTGCCTGTGCTGTCCATCAATGGTGGGGTCCCAGAGCTGGCTGGGGACTGGGGTGGTGCTGGGGAAGCTCCACTGTCCCCAGACCCACCCCTGTCTCAGCCCTCCGGCTCTCCCAAGGCAGCTCCACTCTCTCCCATCACAGAAGGGCGCCCGGAGACGCCAACAGCCTCTGGGCTCCCGCCCCACACCCCTGCTGCACCAGCAGCTTCTTCTGAGGGCCCACAGGACCATCTGCTGCCTCCGTTGGGTAGCCCACTGCCCCCGGGCTGGGTGACACTGGAGGGAGACTTCGTGCTGGTGTTGGCCATCTCCCCCAGCCACCTGAGTGCTGATCTGCTGGCGGTCCCCCACGCGCGCTTTGATGACGGTGTGGTGCACTTGCTGTGGGTGCGGGGTGGAGTTTCGCGGGCCATGCTGCTGCGCTTATTCCTGGCCATGGAGCGCGGGAGCCATTTCAACCTGGGCTGCCCACAGGTCGGCTATGCCCCGGCCCGTGCCTTCCGTCTGGAGCCGCTTACGTCCCGCGGCTTGCTCACGGTGGACGGGGAGCTGGTGGAGTACGGGCCGCTACAGGCGCAGATACACCCAGGCCTCGGTACCTTGCTCACGGGACCTCCTGGCTGCACCAGGCAGGGACCCTAAAACCGCTGGGAATGTGCCAGGGACAGGATCTGAGCTACAACAGTGTAGCCCGGTTGCTAGAGTTGGGGCGGCGCCCCCTAAGTGCAAAGGTCCGGGACCTGCCATCAGGGAACCGGAAGTGATGCCGGAGGGTGGCCTGAGCTCCGGGCTCACCGCCTGGGTAGTGCCTGACCGGTGAGGGCTCAATTTGCGCTGCGGTGGGACGCCAGATTGGTTCTCACTTTGCCTCCGGCTCTCAGCGGGTCTGGGAGGCTGAGGGCGGAACCCGCCTCACACGTCGCCCAATGACGGGCCCTGGAATGTACGAGCTGGAGGAGGCCTTAGTTAATTGGCTAGGCAGGACCGTGTCTTGCCCTATCCACTCGGTGCCTCCATCTATCTGGCCAATCAGCCTAAGAGGGGCGGGCCCCCGAGTCCTTGACTTAGATTTGCACTAATACTGCCCTCCCACCCCCGCGGGTGGGGGCGGGGAAATTCACTTCTGTGTCCTGTGCGTCCTCCGTCCCCAATCTAAAAAGCAATTGAAAAGGTCTATGCAATAAAGGCAGTCGCTTCATTCCTAGACCTTTGCCCCTTCCTCCATCCACAGCACACGACTAAACCTTTCAGTAGCCTCTGACTTTCGCAGATAGCCGCCAGGTCTGCACGCCGGCTGCAGCCAGTCTAACCTGCCGGCCTCGCACAGGGGCCAGTAGCTGCCTTGTCCCCCACAACAGCTGGCTCTGGGGTTCTCAAGATTTATTCAGGATCGTGTTAATGGAGGTGGTGGAAGGATGGGGTCCCCGACGTGTCCGGAGCACACACGGGACCCTCCCCGCTCCCACAAGGGAGGGGGGAGGCTTGCTTTTTCTTAAAAATATATATGTATTTATCTGCACATCACATCCCTTGGGGCACCCAGCTGGCCAGCCTGTGGGCCACAGCGCGGGGAGGGAAGACGTGTCAGGGCACAAGTCTGAGGAGGGGACAGGAAGAGAGTTTTCACAGGGCCCCGTGTTGGGCCTGGTAGCGAGACAGCACAGCCCGGTAGTGCGACAGCTCCTGCCGCACCGCCACCACCTCCTGCCGCAGCAGGGCGTTTTCCTTCTCCAGGAAGGCCGCCCGCACCGTTATCTGGTTCTCTTTGAGCCTCCGGGCATCACGAGACCGCTTTGCTGCCTCGTTGTTCTTGTACCGCCGGCTCCAATACTTCTCATCCTGGAGACGTAGGGGTGGGAGGGCACTGAGGTTCAGTGAGAGAAGGGAGGAGCAGCTTCCAGGACACCCCCCCCCCCCATACACAGGGTCCTTGCTTAGCAGGAGGGATCAGGGATACCCCATCTCTGCTGGGATGGAATGGGTATCCAAGGGCCTGCCCTTCTTGGGCTCTAATAAAACCTAAGTTATGAAACAGATGCCCCCTCCCCAAGCAACTCAGTTTCAAGTCTCCAAAGTGCAAAGCAGACCCCAGCTCTCCCCACTAAACAAAGGGCCCCTGCAGTTGTCCTGGTTTGCTAAGGAAGCTTGTTCCCTAGCAACAGAGCCTCCATCTGAGTGCACATCCCAATGAAGAGCACTGCCCTATCTATCACCTTTGCAGATCTTGGTTGCTGAGGAAATCTTGGGCCCCCTAATGACAGTGTTTGGTGTCTCATAAAATCTTTCCAGAGCCTCTGCTGACCTGGTTGCCAAGGCAACTTTATCCCTCCTCAGCAAACAAAAGTGAGATCTAAGTGGTCCCAGTGATCCTGGGCAGTCTCTAACATACTGGCCCCAAAGTGAGTCCATGGAGCTGCCTTTTCCCCAACAGGACCTGGCTGATAGAGAAGTCAATTCTTCGCCAAGTTACCTATCCCATGATCTCCCCAGAGAGTTACATGTAGGCTCCTCCAATCCTGGTATTTCTTGTCCTTGGTAATAAAGACCACCCTGCTCAAAAACATGCTTCCTTTAGCCTCCCTCCCCATTTAGTTACAGCCTAATTCCTGATTTCTATGGCACATCCAGTCCTTAGCAATTTGGCCCTGCAGCAGGAAAAACCTCATCTACACTGAGCTGCTATGCAAGTCCTAGCTGCTACAAATGGCCAAGGCAAAGACCCCAGTGCAGCACAAACAGAATGCCCAAGCCACCTAAAATGAGATGGCCCTGGATGATCCTGGGAGTCTCAGACATCTCACTAGTAAGAAGGCCAGGGCCTGCAAACTCTGGCAAAGTCTACCTCTTAGGCAGAACCAGTCAGTCTGAAGACATCTCAAAGGGGAGGGCAAAGCCTCAGCCCCGCTGGCTGCTAAGGGAATTTGGAACTTGAACCCTGCCCTGCTGAGAATTCTGGGTCAACCAGACCTACTATGGCTGGCTCAGTCTATAGCTCACAATGATGCTCTTTGTAAATCTCAGGTCAAAGCCCCTTACCCCTCAGTGCCCCTTGGCCAAGGACTCATCCTTGGCTGCAGGGTAGCAGAGCCTAAGTGCTGGCACCAGTGAGAAGCCCAGGGCATCCCAGGCGCTGGCCCTGTCCCTGCCACGCCTGTGCCACTTGCAGTAGTACTCACCTTCTGCTCCTCCGGCACCTGAATTTTCCTTGCTTTCTTCATGATTGGCTGCGGCTTAAGTTCCTCCTCAGAGAAGCGATGTCTCCGAGGGTCAAAGGTCTCATGGCCTGGAATGCTTGACAGGGCAAGATCAGCTGGGTCGGGTTCAAAGGTCATCAGCACCTCTACTGTGTCTGGGTCCACAGGACTGGGTGTGTCCCGAGAGGTCAGGCCTTGGGGAAACAGAGTGTGTCACAGTATCTGTTGGGCCGCAGGTCCCCAGAGCCTACCCTACTCAGGCAAGTTGCCCAGCACACAGAGGCCCATATGGAGTCTAACATAGAGCCTGCCTACCAGGCATCAATCGCTGTAACATAAAATATAAACTTTCCCCAGCCTGCGAGGATGCTTAGATATCACCAAGCCAATTCTACTTTTACAGACGAAGAAACTGATGCCCAGTCATAGCCGACTGGCTCTGAGTAACACAAAAATCATATAATACTTTCTAAAACTTCAACACTAGTCAGGCGAGGTGGCACATGCCTGCAATCCAGCACTCAGGAGGCTGAGGCAGGAGGATTGCAATTTGAGCAAGCTTGGGCTACAGAGTGAGTTCTAGGCCAGCCTGGACTGCTTAGGGAGATGCTATCTCAAAAATAAGTGAAATGAAGTGAAACTTTAATCCAGTCACGATGTCACAGACCCACCACTTGAGAGGCTGAGAAAGGAGGGTCTGCAAGGTGGACGTCACCCTGGAGTATATAACGTAACTCTGTCTCAAAAAGGTAAAATATAAAAATAAAATAAAACTTCAGGACTTCAGATTCACAGTGGTCTTTCCCTTCCCACAGTCTAACCTGAGAATTACTTCCTAAGTCGCCGGCCAAAGTTTAGACCCCAGGCTATTCAGAGAATTAGATTGAAAAATTGTATGGCAGTTATTCGCTTGGAAGAGTTTGGGTAGAGGAATGGAAACCGTTCAGAGGTTCCAAAAGGTTGGTTCGCGAGCAAGTGTCTATGCCTTTAAGCACAAGCAAACCGAGGCCAGCTGAGGACACAGATTCTGCCGAGTCACGTGCCACTGCCTGCTTCCCTCTGCCCCTCCCCCGCCTCACGTTCCCAGCCCCGCCCCCTCGCGCGTGACAGCGCGCAGCACCGAGGAGGGAGCGAGGACTCACGTGGCGCGGAGTGTGCAGCTGGGAAACGAAGGACCCTGCTTCTGCCTAGAGGTCAGGCCTGGGGCAGGTGCACCCAGCAATCTCGGGCCTGTACTCCGACTTTGTACATCCCAGGACCCCCTAACAGGGTCCTCTTTCCTCCTGCTCCTTCGGGTCTCCATGCCACCGTCTTCTGATAGCAAGGATCCCGGTCCCCTGATCTCAGATCGTCAGTGCACAACCTTCCCCCACGATTCTGAGATCCCTGGCCCCTCTCCTGAGAGCTAAATAAGATCGGGGAGATTCCAGAATCCAGATCCCGTCTGCACAACTCCAGGACCCGGGGCTGCGGCGCCCCTACTGGGGGACCCACGAACCTTAGACTGCCAGCCTCTGCCTGGCGACACAGAAGAAGTCTGTGCCCAGCCCTGCCTTCCCCAACTTCAGAGGGGCTAGGAGTCAGGGTCCCAGCCCACTTCCACCGATTCTGGGCTCATCCCAGTAAATAATTTCGAGCTCCTTGTTTCCTGTCCCGCTCCAGGAATGTCTGGACCCTCTGTTTCCGTTTTCCAGACAATTCCACGACCTCTCTGGGCAGGAGTCCCGCAATTCGGAGTCCCGAGTCTCCTCCGTGAGGATTCAGGAGACTCGGTCCCTGACCCGCCTGCGAGTTCAGAACCTGGACCAGTCTCCGCCAGAAGAGCTGGGACTCGGCCCGCGGCCAGGGTCCCACGGTCCGGGCGAGCAGCGCCGCGAGCCCCGCCCCCGGGAGCGCCCCGCCCCTCCGTCGCACCTGCGCGGTGGCCGCCGGCGGCCCCCAGGGCGGGCCGGGCGGGGGCGTGCCCAGGCGAGGAGCGCGGGGAGGCCGAGCCGCAGGAGCCGGGCCCCGGGGAGGGCGCGGGCGTGCGCGCGGGCGAGGGCGCGGGCGACGGGCCACCGGGGGGCGGCGGGCTGGGCGGGAGCCCGTGCTCCAGCAGGAAGGCGTCCAGGTCCACGTACTCCACGTCGCCGAAAGGCAGCGTACGCTCCCACAGCAGCGGCGCCAACAGACTCGGGCCAGGCACGGCGCCCGGGCGTCCCCGCGGGGACCCGCCGCCTCCCACCGCCCCAGCGGGGGCATCCACCGGGCCCGCCGTCTCCAGGCCCGGCCCCGGGACCGTGGCTGCGGGCGGAGCTGCCTTGCGCTCCTTTTCCTTCAGGAGACCTGCGGGCCAGGGAAACAGGGGCGGGGTAGAGACAGGGTGCAGGAGGAGGGACCCCCCGAGTCGGAGAGGAGGTGTAGATACGCACACGGCGGCGATCCGGAGAGAGGAGGGGACAGAGATACAAAAGGTGAAAGAGACCCAAAGAAGGAGAGGACAGACATTCAGCAATGGGGACAGAGGCCCAGAGAAAGAGGGACGGAAGTTGAGAAAGAGGGAGCAGGGACAGGGTAGGTGGAGGGTTGGGCAGGTGAGAGAACAAAATGACAGCTCTGTGATTGCTGCGAGTCCCCCCGCCCTCTTCCGTCCCCCACACCGGGAAGCCGCAGGAAGGGGCTCCTCTCCGCCGGCACATTCCTCATCCCCGGGTGCCATGTGACCCCGCGAGGCCCCGCCCAAGCCCGTGTCACCACCTTGTGAGCCTCCGACACACCCCTTCCCCTTTCCCCGGATCCAGGGGTCCAGGCTCCGAGGCCACAGAAGGAGGGGGCTGGGTGCTCCGGGCGCACAGGCTGCGCGCCTGCACCGTGCGCCCTGGACGCCGCCGAGGGGTCAAGGGGCCCTAACCATTTGGGCGACTGAGAACAAGTTGGGGAAGACAGACCACAGCACGCGAGCAGTGACTGTGCACCCCACCCCCGGCACCTGAGTCCCTCCAGGAGTGGGGCCGAACTTACAGCTGGCTGGCTCTCTGGGCTTGCTGGTCCCCTGCAGGAGGCTCCGCAGCCCAAGCAGCGCTCCCCCGCCAGGGGGGGCCCCGGCCGGGCCGCCCAGCAGCAAGGGAGCCGGAGTCCTGTCGCTCAGAGGCCGCGCCATCGCCAGACACCTGGACCCAGGTTCATGGGCTCATGGAGAGGCGAAGGGCTTGCTCGCTGGGCACCCGCACGCTCCTGAGGCTCGGGCGAGTGTCTGCCCCGGGTCGGGCGCGCGTAGCTTGCAATCCTCCAGTATCCAGAACGCTGCAAATCCTAGGAGCACTAGGGAATCGCGATCTTTGGTGCAGAAATGTGCGAATCAAGAAAGTCCCGGGAGATCATACAGTCTGGGCGAGTGGGTGACCAGATCAGGCGGCCGGTTCTTTGCAACTGAAGGTGCAGGGGGACACAGGCGCTCCTTCTTACAAGGTGGGCGAATCTTGCTCTTACAAAAATTGCAGCTCTCGATAGAGGAGGCGCTTTGCAATCTGCACCCGAGAGGTGTGCGCGGAGGGGCGGAGGAGGGAGCAAGAGGAGGCGGTCGCTTTGAGGCGTGGCCAAGGCAAACTTCTTTCAAGGAAAAAAAATGCAAACCAAAACACCGGCCGCCAAAGCGCGTGCCCGCCTCCCGGCCCCCGCCCGCCTCGGCCCTGCACCGCCCTCCTCCTTGGCCACGAACCCCTGCCGCGTGCCTCCCTCTGGCTGCAGACACGGGCCAATCCTGTCTGGGCCTCTTGAGACGCCCGCCCAATGGGGGCCCGGGAACAGCCAACCCCCGGGAGGGCGCGTGAGGGGCTCAGCGCGTGTTGTCTTGCCTTTTGGAAAGAGGCGGGACACTGACCTACATTTGCCCAATGGAAGGTAGTTCTGGGGGCGGGACCGTGACCCAATTGTGTCCAATGAGGCAGACGAAAGGGATAAGCACATGGCTCGGCGCGTGCTGCTTGATAGGGGTAGGGGGAAGAGAGGCGCCTCTTAAAGGAACCACTTAGCCAAATGATAGGAAACAGGGTGCCAAAATACCAAGGGACTAACACCTAGGAAGAGTCACACTGGTTTCGGAAAGAAAGCTGTTCTTTAATATCCAACTATTTCACCGTTAAGCCTTAGAATCAGACCACCGAAAAACAGGAAGTATTGTGTCTTTAATAGCTTTGTTATGGGGGTGACTTTCCTCCCCTTGCAGACAGGTTCGGGAAGGGCGGCGCAGTCCTCGGTGGGGAACCTCAGCGACCCTGAGGGGCACCATCCACTGCAAGAGAAGACGCCAGTAGGGGTGACGGTCTAGGGTGAGCGGTGCAGGGACAGTGCAGGGGAATGGGGCGGCACCGCGCAGGGGCGTACCACGGGGGCTGCGAAGGGGGAGCCGGACGCACCAAGTTGAGAAGCTGGGGCAAAAAGATCTAGACAAAGCCATAGTGGACAGTAAGGCAGAATAGGGACGTCTTGATCGGTATTAGGCTAAACTACCTGAAGATATTCACGGGGACTAGGGATCTGGACTGTACCATGTTAAGATGCCCTTAGCTCTGTGGCTGAACCACATAGGCAGTAGGGAGGGAAAGGGATCGTACCATGTGGATTCTCAATCAGGGGGAGCTGTCAGACCTCGGGATACCATAAGATCGTACCATAGAAACAGAGGGGATGCAGATTGTGCCACTTCGGAAAGTCACAGTAACAGAAGGCATGGGGCAGTAGGTACATTACCTATACCTCAAGAAAGTTAGGAGGCTCGGCTTATATACCAAGTTGCAAATCAGTGAAAAGGAAATGGTCTTGGCAGGAGGTGGATTGTACCATTTTGATACGCAAGGGAAAAGGACAGAGGAGTGAGCGCTCGGGTTAGACTACACAGAAAGCGCGCGGGGGGACGGGACTGGATCGTATTAAGATGACGTGGGGAGACACAGAAGCAGATTGGACCGGGACGTGAAGGGCTGCAGACTGGACCATACCATGCAGGCGGTAGTTGGGGCCTCGGCAGCGTCTTTCGGGGTGCCGGGGGTCCCTGTTGCCCCTCAAGGCCCTGTGGGCCAAAGGCTGCAGAGGCCGGCCATTCCCGCTGAGGCTCTGGAAGATCTGGGACGGAGGATTCTGGCTCAGGAGTCTCAGAGAGTGCATCTGCCATGGGAGGAGCGTGGGAAAGGGGCAGTGACTGCAGGGGGCCTTAATCGGCTCCGCCCAAGGCCCCGCCCACCCGCAGGTTGGCGGAACTCTACCCTCCCTGGGCTGCCAGACTAGGAGAGGAAGGATCAGGGAGGCAAGGGGTCTCCAGTCCTGGGGTTGGGGATGCAGATAAAGCGTCACCTGGAGGGAGGTGATGTTGAGGGGTCGGTCAATGAGGATCCAGGTGACAGTCTCCGAGCATGGCGGGGTACTGAGAGAGCCCTGATAGGTGATGAAGCCAAAAGATTCGGGGAACAGAAGCTCCAGGCTCAGGTCTTGTAGAAAGTAAGCATCATCTGCGGAAATATCAGGCCAGAGTGGAAAGGGGGTGCTCCTCTTAGCCCCTGCATGGTGCCCCCAGCACTCCGGCACTTACTCTTGTAGGAGATGCGGGTGATGGTATCTCGGTTGAGAAGGCGACTGAGGAATGGGTTTGAGCTACCAGCCACCTGCATGGGGGTCAATGGTGAGACAAGAGACTGCAGTCTAAGTCCTGGACTCCCTCCTCTCCCAGCACCCCATCTTCTTTTCACAGACCCCAATTCCACGTGGCCTCTGCTCACATTGACAAAGAGGCTGAGAATGGCTAGGCCATTGGGCCCTCGGGAGGCTGCGCTGAGATTCCCATAGAGTTCCTGGTTGAAGTGAATGAGCTGCACCTGGGGGGGGCGACGAACAGAGAGTTGCGGTCCCCCAGCAGATGGGGAGGAAAGGAGGACCCCAAGTTTTGGAGTCGGATTGAAGGTTAGCACTTAGAGTGGGGGGCAGTGCTGTGGAGGCAGATCAGATGAGGCATGTAGTAGGAAATGAAGCGGTAGAAATTGGGGTGACTCAGGGAAAAGGGTCACAAGGAAGAGGTCAGTGGTCACCACCTCGGCAGAGAAGCCCTGATGATTGATCTGGTGTTCAGAGCCGGCTCCATCTCGAGCTCCAAACAGCATCCGCAATTCACTGAGTCGGTGGCTATAAAGGAGGGGACCCCCAGACACATTGACCACTGGCCGGGGTGCAGGCAGGAAGGAAACGTGGCGGCCGGTGTTGTACAGTGTTCCCCGGAGCTGTGAGAGAGCCAAGAAGGGATCAGGGGGACATAGAGAGGTCTTTCCCTTCCCACTTCCCACCCCTCCCTTCACGGAGCCCAACAGTCATTTCATAATTCAACAGACTGAGCCCCACCCACTCTCCAGGCTCTGGGCTCATTACTGGTGAATTCATTTCACATGTATTTATCGAGCTGCTACTGTACGCCATGGACACCAGGACACAGAGCAATGAAGGAAGAAACGAGAGACAGGCAATAAATAGTGAATCGCAGGTCAGGGATACAGTTCCGTGTGACAGTGCCTGCCTGGCAAGTGCAAGGTTGTGAGTTCGATTTCCAGTATCAAAAAAAAAAAAAAAAAAGAATGACAAATTAACTGCATCTCCTCTAGTCCTGGGTATTGAACCCAGAGCCTTCACACTGAGATACAAAAAAACTGGGCTTTTCTAGTTTTTATTTTGGGATAGGTTCTCACTAAATTGCAGGCTCCCTCAGTGCTAGGATGGCACATATGTGCCACTAAGCTGGGTGTAGCTACTTAAATTAATACATCCGTAATGGTGGTGACACTTATAAGAAATGGTATTGAGCCAGATGTGGTGGTGCACACCTATGATCCTATCACCGTGGGAGGCTGAGGCAGAAAGAACTCAAATTACAGTCGCACCTGAGCAGCTTAGTGACTTAGTGAGAATGTCTCAAAATTAGAAAGAAAGAAAAGAAAGAAAGGAAGAAAGAAAGAAAGGAAGAAAGGTTTTTGCAATGTGAGTTGCAGCTGGACTCTGGGATCACACTTAGTTCGAAATGTCAGTGCTAACGCTGTGTGACCCCAGGCAAGTAGCTTAACTTCTCCGAACCTCAGTGTCTGCATCCATAAAATAGGAATAACAGCACCTAATTCACGGGCTCATTGTGAGGATTGAGGTTTGTCAGTGTTTTAAAACTACCTGCCACAGAAAATATGCTGTTTTTCTTTGCTTCTACAGAGATGGGAAGACTAGGGAGCCATGTTTGGGAAGGGAAGAACACGCGATCTGCTTTAGAGAATAGACAGCCTTCTCCCCACCCAGTGGGTAGCTCCTCCTCCTCCCCAAGGCTGTCTCAGCACCCACCCCCTCATACCCACCGCCAGTGGATTCCCCCAACTCCTTACCTTTTCTCCTCCTGTGCTGAGCCTTAGTGGGGGCGATTCCCCCAACTCCTTACCTTTTCTCCTCCTGTGCTGAGCCTTAGTGGGGGCAGGAAGGGGTCGTAAAGCACCCTCTTCAGCTCCACATCCACGGGGCTCTGCCGCTTCCCCACAGCGCACAGACTCCAGGCTGCGTTCACCAGGCCCCAGAACGGAGGCCCTGGGGGCAGTGTTGGGGGCAGGAGCAAAAGAGTCAAAAACTAGGGCTGGTTCGCAATACTGGGATCTGCTGGGTGGGATGTGGTCCAGACTCGTGGGTCTGAGAGACGAGGGGCTGGCCCGTGGATCCTGGCTTCTAGAAGACTCTTGGAATTGTTCCCCAAGACCCTCTAACACCTTTCTTTCATTCAAATACATCTGAAACTGTCATGTGGGAGAAACTACAACTCCCAGCAGGCCTCGGGGCTGTAGCCTACTCAACCAGGGCTCGCCTGTCCCATGGCCCCTGGGAGTTGTAGTTCTGCCAGTCTCCCTTGTCACAGCTGGATCGTGAATGCACTAGGGTGAGGAGTTGAGAGATAGACCTGGAGAAAACCGGGTGGGGAGGCGGGGCACCAGGCCACCCGCTTCTGGTTCCCAGCAGGAGCCAGGGCCCGCCTCTCCCCGCGCGCGCGCGCGCACACACACACACACATGCTCTCCACCCCCACACTCTTTCCTTCCACTCACTCCCACTCACTACTTGAAATGCGCATGTATAATGTCCCATGGTGAGCTGCCGGGTTCAGAGGCTGGGCCCCACTCCTGAGGGAGGGAGGAGGGGCTAGGACTCCTGATCCTGGGGGAAAGAGGGGACTGGGGACCCAGACTCCCGAGTATGAAGGAGGCCCCTGGTGGCAGGGGAAAGGGGGCCACTCCTAGGTCCCCGCCCTGACTGCACCTGGCACGAAGTTTCCCTGGAGATTATCCTTGTAGCTCCACCAGTCCTCGGGGTCAGGCGCAGGTCCGATGTGCGCTGGGAAGAGAGGAGCCTGCAGCCCTCTGCTGGACGCCCGCCGGCCCTCCCGCGAGGCTCCCGCTGGGAACCCAGGTCTTACCTGCCGCCCCCAGTGCGGCCCAGAGGACCAGCGCTCGAGGGGCGCCCCGCATCCCCGGAAGGCTTGCAGTGACCCTTTGCCGTACCCTGCGTCCTCAGCTCCCGGGACTCTGATCCCCCAGGACCCCCAATCTCCCTCTTCCCCGCACTGGGGTCCGAGTTCCCGAGACTCCTCTCTGGCCCTCCGTGCCCAGCCCTGCACTCCCTCCACCTCCTGTCCTCCCCTCTCCACCTGCCCTGGCTCCTGGCTGCAAACCCACACCCTCCCCGGCTCGGCATGGAGCTGAGCCGCCTAACTCCGCGTCTCCATCCTCGCTTGCTCGGCCTCCTCCCGCCTCCTCCTCCGCGCCTCCGCCTGCCTCTCCTCCCCGAGCTCCGACTCCGCTCCTGGCCCGCCCTCCTCCCGCCCTCCCTTCTCGCCCGTGTTATTTAATTTTTTCATGGGGGGGGAGAGTTGCGGTGATCTCGCAGCAGCACACGCGCCCGGGTTGGGGTGCGTGCGGGACTGCCGGGGTGCGGCGTCCGGGACACCTGGGGCCATGGGCGGCTCCGGCTCCGCAGGGTAGGCGCGGGAGGTGGCGCGGAGACACTCCGCCCCACGCAGGACCGGGGTCCCTGGTCACCGCGCCCCGGGAGCCCCGCGCGCACCCCGGCCCCGCCTGGCAGCGCGAGGCCGTGTGCGCTGGAATCCCCGGGGAGTTGGGGTGCCTTGAGGGAGGCTGGCCGAGAGGGGGCGGCAGAAGCCCGGAGAGGAGAGAAGCCAGGAGGGGAGCAGGAGGCATGGCGGAGGGGCAGGAGGGCTGGAGATGGAGATTGCAAGATGCTAGGCTGAGGCAGGGGGACCGAGAGAGGATCAGGGACAGAGACAGAGAAAGGGAGGGTCAGAGACACAGGCAGGGAAAGAGATGCGCATAGATGCACACTGAGAGATATGAAGCAGGGACCCGCACGTCAGGTTGGAGGCTGGGAGTGAGGCAGAGACAGAGATAGAGACACACGGCGAGACAGGCAGAGAGAGACATTTTCAGATAGAAGCAGGGCATCCAGAGAGAGGCCCTTCAGGCAGGAGGAGGGCGGAAGACAGGAAGAAAGATCTAGAGACAGAAACACAAAATATGAAAGAAAGGCGGGAAGAGATACACACTAGGAGGCCCAAAGTCACAGGCAGACACCTCTATAAATAGCGCCGCGCTGCAGATCAAGAGCCATGCACAGAGAGGAACGCGGGGACAGAGATGGAGGCCCAGATGGAGGACAGAGGCCCAAGAAGAGGAAAACTTAGTGTTTAGGGAGAGCAGAGGCCAGAGAGAGGCATTCAGAGGCATCTAGCAGCAATGGGCATCAGAGACCGAGATGGAAATAGATAGAGACGACAGAATCAGAAATGCAGGAGCTGCAGAAAAAGCGCCCAAGAGACAAAGCTGTGTATTATTAGTTACCCAATGCTGCACGACACCTAGTGACTTAAAATGACAAACATTATTAGCAAGGCCAGGTGGCACACACCTGGGATTCCAGCATTCTCAGAGGCTGAGGCAGGAGGATGGCAAGTTCCAGCCCTGTTTGGACAACTGATGACTTTGAACCTGCCTCAAAATTACAAATAAATAAATACATAAAGGATGGGAATGTGTGTAGATTCTGGGTTTGATCCCCAGCGCCACAAAGAAGAAAATGACATTTACTGTCTGCTAGTAAGTGACAGGTTTAGGAATTAGGATGGCTGATGGGGAGGAGGGGGGCTCCATCTAGGCTGCTGGCTGAAGCTGCCGTATCTGAGGCCTTTGACCACCTGGTCTCCAGAAGCCTTGTGCCTGCTATTCATCACCAGAAATGAGTCATTTAGTCTGGTGACACCTAAAGGGAAAAGAATCAGGTTCCTGAAGGGAAGCACATCAAAGAATGTTCAGTCTTATTTTAGGGCCACCTAAATAAGGTGAGGGAAGAGGAAGAGACACACAAAGTGGTGGTGGTGAAAGACAGCACCTTGCTTTTTCTCCCTTTCTCTGTGTGTGTATGTGTGTGTGTGTGCGTGTGTGTGTGTGTGCGTGTGTGTGTGTGTGTGTGTGTGGTGGTACTAGACATTGAACCCAGGGTTTTTGCACTAAGCTACATCCCATCCCTTTTTTATTGTTTATTTTAAGACAGGGGCTTGCTAAACTGCCCAGGATGGGCTCAGATTTGTGATCTTCCTGCCTCAGCCTCCCAGAGTGCTGAGATTACAGACATGTACCACCACCCCTGGCTACAAAGAAATGATTGTACATATAAATAAGTTAAGGATCTTGAGAAGAGATTAGGGGCCAGGGATTTAGCTCAGCGGCACAAGTGCCTGCCTGTCAAGCACAGGGTACTGAGTTCAATTCCTAGTACTACAAAAAAAAAAAAAAAGACTAACATTGAGAAGAGATTAGCCTATGTTATCTGATGGACACTAAATCCAGTGACAGGTGCCCTTAAAGAGAAATGAGATCTGGGCCGGGGATTTAGCTCAGCGGCGTAAGCACCTGCCTGACAAGCACGAGGCTGTCTTATCCCCAGTACAAAAGAGAGAGAGAGAGAGAGAGAGAAAGAAAGGAGATCTGACTGGGAAGAAAGGTTGATGAAAACAGGCAGGCATCAGAGCAGTATTATCACTAACCAAGGGATGCTGGGGGCCACCAGAGGTGGCTGACACAAGGACAACCTTCCCCTGGGCCCTTTGGAGGGAGTATGACTCAGCTGGCACCTTAACTTTTGACTTTTTGTTTGGTTTTTAATTTTTCTTTTTTTGGTACCAGGAATTGAACTCAGAATCTCATGCTTGTCAGGCAGGCGCTGCGCCACTGAGCTAAATCCCCAGCCCTGTCTGGTTTTTTAAAATCAGGCTCTCACTTTGTAGCCCTGGCTGGCCTTGAAGTCAAGATCCTCCTGCTTCAGCCTCCTGAGTGCTGGGGTAACAGCGTGTGCCACTGTGCACAATTTGACTTTTTTTTGTCCTTTATCCATTTTTATTTAGTACCTGGTCCAGCTTGACTCAGAACTGTTAATTTGGAGAACCACAGGACAATAGATTTTGTTTCAGCTGCAGTTTATGGTGATTTTTTATTACAGCTGAGGTGGGGGTGAGAAATGAGAGACATGGAAGCAGAGGAGGCTGGGGTATGCAGAGGGAGGGACAGACAGAGGGGCGCAGGGGCCCCCAAGGGTCCTGGCCTTGTGCCTCCCTGGGTCTCCCATGTGACCAACACATGTGGTCACCTGGCATGTGTGGGTTCTCAGAAGAAAAATCAGGTACCACTGAAGGAGACGGAACTCCTGATGTCTTCCCTGGAGTCTCTGCCCCCTGGTCTGTCTGGGGGACACCCAGTTTTCCTGCCATGACACACAGGGCCTCACATCATCCCGCAGATGTCCCTATCTACCAGGCAGGGGCTGGTGCTGCTTCTTGGTGCCCTGTGCCCATGTGCCTCCTAGCACCATGTGCACACCCAGCTGCAAGGGGCGCAGGGTCTCAGGGCCTCCCTTTCCCAAGGAGACTTCAAACAGATGTGTTGAAGGCAGATGTGGTGGCAGCTGCCTATAATCCCAACACTCTGGGAGGCTGGGGCAGGAGGATCACAAGCTCAAACTCAGCCTCTGCAGTTTAGCAAAATTAAAAAAAAAATACTGGGCTCAATCCTTAGTACTGAAAAAAAAAAGAAAGAAAGGATAAAAGGAAAAAAGAAATAGAAGAAGAAGAAAGTGGGGAAGGAGGAAGAGGGTGTGGTGGCACACACCTGTAATCCCAAGATTCAGGCTGAGGCAGGTGGATCACTCTGAATTCCAGGCCAGCCTAGGCTACATAGTGAGTTCAAGGGGTCTGTGAGCTACCTAGGGAGACTCTCTCAATAAAAAAGACCCCCTCCATAAAATAAATGCATTAATTTTTTTTTTTTTTTTTTTTTTTTTTTGGTACCAGGGATCGAACTCACGACCTCGCGCTTGCCAGGCAGGCGCTTAAGCCACTGAGCTAAATCCCCGGCCCGAATGCATTAAATGTTACAGAAAAAAACACAAGGAATCTATTGAGGGTGCTGGGGGCTGGGGCCAGCACTATGAAAAGGATGACAGGAAGAAACATTGAGCTGATGAGTAAGTGAATGAATGAGGTAAGAATCCAAGGCATTCACAGACAGCTGAGGAAGGGATTGTCCTGGGTGTTAGGAAGAAGGCTCCCCAGGGTTGGCAGCTTTTCATCTCGGCTTCCTCCAGTCCCCGATTCCCTCCCACTCTGCCCTACACTCACACACACACACACACACACACACACACAGTCATTTCCGCTCATAGCTGCCCCTGCTGCCCCATGGCTCCCCATCACCCTGGACAAAGTCCTTGTCAACAGTTCAGTCTTTCCTACCTTGACCTGCTCCTTCCTCTGTCCTTCAAGACTCAACCCTGGGGGAGCGACTTAATCTCAAGGCTCCATTTCCACCATACTCTGGGTCACGTCAGTGATGATGACTGCCTGTATCACCCACTTTTTTGTTGATGCTGTTTATTTGTTTTTGTTTTTGTTGAGACAGGGTCTGGTAATGCCTTCTAGGCTGACTTTGAACTCACTATGTAGTCTACGCTGGCCTCAACTCATGGCGATCCTCCTGCCTCAGCCTTCTGAATGCTGGGATTACAAGCATGCACCACCAAGCCTGGCTGTGCCACCCTGTTTTAACACTGTCTGTCTGTTACATGGGGTGGACCCTGCCCTTTTTCTCATCCCAGAACCCTTAGTAGGGTAAAAACTAAGGGCCTCAGCCTGGTTTTAGAGAGCCCACATGTCCTGGCCATCACTAATCCCAGCCTCTTCCTTTTTCTTTGGACACACCAGGTCCTCTAGCCTTTGACCTCTTAGCAAATCGTTCCCTTTTCCTGAGCATTTCTCCCGCTTTTGCTCCTGGACCAGTGCCTACTCCGACCTACTCAGGAGCCCCTCCAGGAAGCCATCTGGCAGAGTGAACGGGGGCTGCCCCGTGCTGTGGAGGCCACCTGCGCCACTTCCATTAGGGCACAGACAGGCTGGCCAGGCGCCCAGTGGGCGGGCCGGGTGGAAGGTGGTCCCAGATGTGCATTTCACGCTGATTCGTCTCGGGCGCTGGGAACAAAGTTTGGGTCATAAGGAACATATGGGGCTCGCCCTGCGACACGCTTTTATCTCCCACCGCCGGCTTCTGGTGGGAGGTGGTGGCCAGGACTCTCGGGGCCAAGCGGTTCCCACAGTCACTGGGCCTCGCGTCCCTCTCCTGGAGCCCCTAATTTCCACTGCCTCCGGGGTGGCAGAGCCTCCGCCTCTAGGTTCCTGCCTCCTGGTGCTCCTCTTCCGGAAGGGCGTGGCTTCTGCGTGTTTCGGGAAGGCTGGGGCTTTTTTTTTTTTTTTTTTTTAATGGTTTTTGTTGTCATTGTTGTTGGTTTTTGGTACCAGGAATGGAACTTAGGGCCTTGCGCTTAGCAGGCAGGTGCTGTACCACTGAGCTACATCCCCGGCTCTGCGTGTTTCAGTAGTAACCGTGCTCATGTCAGTCTCACCCTGTGCCAGGCACTGTTTGTGTTACAGTACTAGGGAAGTCAAGGCTTTTACTAAGCTACACTCCCAGCCCTTTTTTAAAAATTTTATTTTGAAAGGGAGTAAAATTAAACACAACACATCAGAACAGAACGAGACATAAAAAAGCATAAATTTCAAAGCTAGACAACCAGAGATCTTCACTATCTGTCATATTGTCTCTTTGTTTTCTTCCAAATGGTTGTCCATAGCTTTGCATACAGGGAGCTCATACTAAATAACATAGCCAATCTTTTCACAGGACGTAGTTCACTGGCTCCCACTTGTTAAGGGGGGGGCAGGGGACGGGGGACAGGACGACATGAAATGTTTGATTCTCAGCCCCCATGCCGGCATGCTCACAGCCACACCCCACCCCCCAGAGGGGAGGAGCTCCTTGTTCTCCCGGCACCCGGAGTCAACCGCATGGTGCAGGTCTCCACGCGCCAGGGTCTCTCTCCTGCGGGCCTCCGAAAGTCTGCCACACTCACCTGCTATTTCTTTCTGGTGAACTGACCATTATACTTCCAAAGTTCTGAAATGGCCAACAGCCCACAGAAAGAATTCTCTTTAGGCTCCTGTTTGAAATCAGCAGCTATAGCAATCTGCTGGCCTTGCTTCAGGGCCACTTACTTTTTGTTTTTAAGACAGTCTCACAAATCACTAAGTTACACAGGTTGAGTTTGAATTTATAATCCTCCTGCCTCAGCCTCCCAGAGTGCTGGGATTACAGCTGTGGGTCACTGTGCCCCACTCTATTATGTAGATTGACTCATTTCTTCCTCCAGTTGCACCATGGAGATTATTTCCTATTATCACTTTCCTCCCTGCCGTGACCTATGCAGCTCCTGAGGTTCTTGGGGTTAAGGACCCCAATAAGATGAGAAACAGAAAGAAGAGACAAAGCTGGGGTCAGATGGAGTCCTTATCCTCCTGATGAGAGAAAAGGTACTGCTCAACTAATGCAGCCTGTTTATTTATACACGGGGAAAGATGATGTCAATGTCAGCCCCTCTGCCTAGCAACCCACTGCTTGGATTGTCTAGGAGCTTGGTGTTTTCCTGGGCTGTAGCAACTTCTTCAAGTGGCTGGCCTGGGAGCACTTTGTTTTCTGATACGGTCACACCTGGATTATGCTCTAGGTCAATTTCCAGCTTCAATACTCCCAACACCTCCCCATTTTACAGATGAGAATGCTGACAGTCAGCGGGTAGCAGAGGTGGGATTCCAACCCAGGAGGTCTCTCTCCAGAGCCCACCTCTTCATGAGCAGGCAGTACTGTTCAGTAGGACTTTGTTTCTTCCTTGTTTTTCTTTTCTCGGTAGGACTTTTTGTGGTGCAAGGAATGTTGTAACCCTACACTGTTCCGTGTGCTGGACGCCAGCCACTTGAAACGTGACTAATGTGATTTGATTTGTAATTTTATTTAAATTGACATTTATTCATTATTTATTTATTTAAAAAATTTTTTTTCAGACAGGTTCTCACCATGCAATCCAGACTGGCTTGAACTTAATATGCAGTGCAGGCTGCCCTCAAATTTGAGCCAGCCCGCCTGCCTCAGCCTCCGGAGTGCCAGGATTAATTTAAATTTACACAGTCTGGTGCAGCTCATGGTTACTGTACTGGACAGTGCAGGTCTGCTGAGTGCAGGCAACTTGGGGTGTAGCTGTTGCTAAGTCTCTTTCCTCTCAGGGTCTCAGCATCTGTTTTTTTCTGGGGCTGCAGGGGCCGGTTCTCACTCTGTAGTCCAGGCTGGCTTTGAACTCGCTGTGTAACTCAGGCTTTCTCAAACTCAAGGTGATCCTCTTGCCTCAGCCTCCCAAGTGTTGGGATGACAGGTGTGCAGCACCACAGCTGACTGGATCTGGGCATCTTCAAGGAAGAGGTGAAGATTCTGGTCAAATCCAAGTAGGCCTGGGTTTAAGCCCCACCCCACATCTCAAGGAATCCCTGGGTTCCTGGTTCTTCCTCATATCGTGGGGAAAAAACAAGACCCACTAATTACTCCTTATCTCTTTATTGAGCACATGTCTTGTCCCAGGGGCTGCAGGCACAGCAGTGAACAGCACAGATGCAGATCTGAGGTCAAGGCAGTGGAAGGTGGGATGGAAGCCTTGGCCAGACTTCACCTCCTTCCAAGGTTTCAGCCTCTTTCAAAAAAAAAAAAAAAAAAAAAAAGCTGAAAGATTTCTCTGCCTAGCAACTCATGACATCACCATATACTCTGGGCTCTCATTGGTTGAAGTCCTGGTATAAAGTAGAACAGCTAATTCTTCCAAATATCTTTTCTTTACTAACAAAACCCCTATTTAGCTGGGTCCTGCATTAAAGGCTACGTTCCCATACTCTCTTGTATAGATGTGAACATGTGACCACATTCTGACAAGTGAGATGAGAACAAAAGATTGGCAGCTTTTGAGGGGAAAAATCCTTGTAAATCAGCTATGTGGGCCTTTGACTTTACTTTTTCTCTTTGCCTACCTTTATTCTGCAGAATGAATAGAGATGCCATGAATGGACCACTAGCTATCATTTTGGCTCATGAGGACAAGGACTGTTCCAAGGATTATGGAGAGGAAAAAGGAAAAGTTCCTGGACAGTAGCTACAGATGTGAGTGTGTGTGTGTGTGTGTGTGTGTGTGTGTGTGTGTAAGAGAGAGAGAGAGAGAGAGAGAGAGTTAGTTAGTTAGTTAGTTAGTTAGTTAGTTTACTGAGGATTGACAGTAAACTGTGAAGACTGGGATCTTCACAGTGAGCCACATCCCCAGTCCTTTTTTATTTTTATTTTTTTGGGACAGAGTCTTGCTAAGTCATTAATTTGCCTAGGCTAGCTTTGAATTTATGATCCTCCTGCCTCAGCCTCTCTGGGGATTACAGGCATGCATTCCCATGCCAAACCAGATTTATTTTATTCAAGAGATACAACTTCTATCTTATTTAAACCACTGGTATTTGGGAATTATTACAAACACTAAAGACACAGATTGAATGAGGCACCACCTCCAACTTGGTTTGGGCTACAAATTAGACCACTCACTGATTTATTCTTTCAACAAACATAACTGAGCATCTACTATGAATCAGGTACCTTTCTAGGCCCAGGGGATGTGTCCATATCCAAAATAAAACCCCTGCTTCCACTCACTCATGATCCAATGGAACAAAGAAATAGCAAACAGACTTTAAAATTCAAATGGCTGAAGAGACCAAGATGGCAGAGCAGTAAGCAGTAGAGGAAACAGCCTTTTCTGAGAGTCACTATCCAGACACAGAAATACAGCATCATGAGAGAGACAAGAAAGAGGGAAGTGGGTTCACTGAACCCAGGAAGACTCTGAAGTGCAAATTGAAGGTCACAGAGACAGTAAACAGAGAAAGTCCAATGAAGGACATAACTGGTGGTGCCTTCTTCCTGACATGGAACTCACTGCATGAGCAGTGTGGTTCAAACCTGTGGATCCAGAGTGACAGTGATGGCTGGCAACCCTGGAGACCTCTGCAGAGAGACATGCTAGTGAGGGGGGCAGCAGACGTGAGAGACTGCGCTGGCTGGCAGTGAGTGCAGAGGACTTAGTCCTCATGCGGGAGAAAGCAATTGGCTGGAAATCATTTGGAGACAGCCCGGCTGAGGTCAGAACCCAGAACTGCTGCCAGCTCCATCTAACAGCTTCCGGATGAGCTCAGACTTGCAGAAATTGCTTGGACAGCAGTAAGCCCAATGAGTCCAATCTCAGGGTAGGCCTGCTGAGATTATCCACTACCCTGCCAAAAAGCTACTGCTGGCTTGCCGGGAGAGATCTGCATGAAGACACAGGGTCTCCCTATGCAGTTTGCACTGGACTTGAACTCACTTTGTAGCCCAGGCTGGTCCTGAATTCACAGCAATCCTCCTGCCTCAGCCTCCCAAGTGCTGGGATTATAGGCATGCATCACCACATCTGGCTTCTCCTTCATTGTTTTATTTTGTTTTTATGAGTGTGAACATGGTTCCTAGCCTCTTTGTGGTTGTGGTTCTATTCTGTTATTCCTTTTATCTCTATCTCTCTTTTCCTTTGGTCTTTTGTACCAGTTTCCAAAAGTTGGTGTGATCCCTCCAACCTTACTTCTAATCTCTTCCTCTTCTTATACTTCTCTGTTTTCTCCTTAATCTACTTTAAATTTTAAACCTTGAAGGCAAAACTGACTTGTATACTGCATATAATTTTCTAGTTTGCTTTAGGTTTTGTTACATAACCATAAACCTAGTGCATATGGTTAAAACTGGCAAATTAAGGGTTAGCTCAGTTTGTCTAGGATGTGTTTGATGCTATTGGTACCACTTTAGCCCAAATTGACACAATTTTTCTAAACAGTTGTTGGTCCTGGTATTCCATGACTGAGATTAACTAAGGGTCACAGAAAATACTGTAGCACAGTACCAAAGAACCTGGGACTGGGCCAAATAAGCACCAACTTCTCATCTCCAACAAACTGAAGAGATAAGATCTTCCAACAGACTCAAACCCAAAAACCAGTTACACCTAGATGTCTCAGAGAAGTAATCACCACCTAAAGATCCTAAATACTAGCAATAAAGAACTCACAATAGGCAATTTACAAGCATTGCCCCAAGAATTAAACTAAATAAAATAAAGAGAAAAAAAAAAAGAAAAGACAAACAAAATGCAACCCCAGACATCAAGTTCACCAAAGGCAAATCCAGGAGGCAGTGAGATGGGACGATCTGAAAGCTTCCCACCTGGCCTCCCTGAAGTGGTAAAAACAAAGCAACTGAATGAGGCTCTAGAAAAAAATGAAATCAGAAATAATCTCTCAAATAAAGACCACGCTTAGTGATGCTAGAGTAGATACAGACAAAAAAATAGACAAGCTTAAGACAATTGTGGAAGTTTAGCATGTGAAAGAAATGGAATCCATAAAGAAGATTCAAGCAGATATCCAGGAGAATAAAAATTCCTTTGAAAGTGTTTGAAGCAGATTAGGCTAATGTGAGGACAGGGTCTCAGAAGTTGAAGACAGGCGTGCAGTTAGCAGTCAGGAAAAGAAAGATTTCTCAAAAATAACAACCATGAGATATCAATACAGCAGCAGCTAATGAGACAAAGAAGAATAACTTAAGATTAATTGGAGTCAATGAAAAAGCAGAAGAGGGCCAGGGATATAGCTCAGCAGTACAAGCGCCTGCCTAGCAAGCATGAGGTCATGAGTTCAGTCCCTGGTACCGTCAGGCAAGCGCTTGAGCCACAGAGATAAATCCCTGGCCCCACCCTGGTACCATCAAAAAAATAAAGAAAAGAAAAATAATATTTAAAAAGTGTTTAGAGACATCAATCATGGCAGAAAAATTCCCTGGTAGAGATAAAGAGTTTGACATCAGATAAGGCATATAGGATGCCAATTAGCCATGATCAAAAAACAAAAATTCTACAGCCAGGCACAACATAGTCAAGATTCCAGAAATTCAACACAATATAATCTTAAAAGCAGTTAGGGAAAAGAAAGATCACCTATAAAGCAAAGCCCATCATAATCACAGCTGACTTCTCAACACAAACTCTCAAGTCAAGGAAAACTTGGAATGAAATAGTCCAGCTTCTAAAGAAAAACAACTTTCAACCTAGCTTGACATATCCCGCAAAACTATCTTTCAAAACTGATGGAGAAATATAATACTTTCATGACAAAGAACATTTGAGGAACTTTATAACCACCAAATTAGCACTCATGTTCTGAAGGACATTCTAGAAAGAGATAACAAGGACTACAGCTTCGTGAACCGCAACAGAAGGAATCCACCAGACAAGGCAAACAATTAGAAGGAGGAGGGAGAAAAGGATGGAGCCAGCAACAAAGAAACTAACATGACAAGGATACACATCAGTTATAACCATCAATGTTAGTGGTCTCAATTCACCAATCAAAAGACACAGACTGGCAGGATGGATCAAGAAACAAGATCCAACAATTTGCTGCTTACAAGAAACACATTCAATTCAAAAAGAAATTTGTAGACTTAAAATCAAAGGATGCAAAATGATACTTCGTGCAACAGGAACCCAGAAAAAAGCAGGAGTAGCTACTTTACTTGCAGACAAAGTGAATTTCAAGTTAAGACTGATTAAGAGAAATAAAGAAGGTCACTACATTCTAGTAAAGGGAACAATCCAAGAGGAAGCAATAACAGTCATGCATATATATGCAACAAATAACAGTGCACCCAATTACATAAAACAAATAATAATAGGAAAAATCAAATAAGCCCTAATACAATTATATTGGGAGATCACAATACTCCACTGTCACAAAAGACAGATCAGCTAGACAAAAAATTAATAGTGAAATATTAGAACTGAACCAAACTTTTGAACAAATGGACTTAGTAAATGTCTGTAGAGTGTTCCACCCCACAATATCAGAATACAAATTCTTCTCATCTGACCATGGGACGTTCTCCAACATAGACCACATACTGGCCAATAAAACATGCTTAAGTAAATACAAAAATAATTCAATTATCTTATGTATACTATCAGACCACAGTGCAATGAAATTGGAAATCCATACAAAAGGAAAGCACAAGAACTTCATAAACACATGAAATTAAATAGAACTCTGCTGAACAACCAATGGGTCACAGAAGAAATTAAAGAAGAAATTAGACAATTTTTATGGTTGAATGATAATGACATTACAATATACCAGAACATATGGGACACAATGAAAACAACTTAAGAGGAAAATTTATAGCAGTAGATACCCATATCAGGAAAACAGAACAGGCACATATAAACAACTTAATGAAGAACTTTAAACTTCTAGAAAATGAAGAGCAGGCTAAGCCAAAGCTCATTTGAAGGAGCAAATTATACAGATCAGAGCAGAAATTTATACACCGGAGACTAAAAAAAATACAAAGAATCAATGAGTCCAAGAGTTGGTTCTTTGAAATTAAATGAAATTAAATTAAATTGACAAATTCTTAGCCAACCTTATCAAAAAAGAGGAAAGACTCAAATACATGCAGTTAGGAATGAAAATGATGAAATCACAACAGACTCTGCAGAAATCAGATCATCTACACCTACTTTGAAAACTTGCACTCTAATAAGATGGAAAATGCAGAAGAAATGGACTGCTTGCTAGATACATATGAATTACCAATGCTGAATCAAGATGTAAAGATCCTAAAAAAACCAATATCAATAAATGAAATTGAAAATTTAATTTAAAACCTATCAGCAAAGGAAAGCTCAGGCCCTGATGTATTCACTGCTGAATTCCTTAAGAAATTTAGAGAAGACCTCACACTACTTCTTCTCGAATTATTTAATGAAATGGAAAGGGAAGCAATACTATCAGATTTATTCCTGGAAGCAAGCATTATCCTGATACCAAAACTGGAGAAGGACCCAACTAAGAAAAAGAGAATTACAGGCCAATTTCTTTTTTTTTAAAATAATTTTATTTACAGAGGAAAAAACAAAACAAAATAATACAGAATAAAGGGTAGCAACCATACAGTATTCCAAGGAAAAAAAGAGAAGTACAACAACAATAAAACCTAAGAAATTATTACTTGACTAATTACATACTGACTTCTTGGAAATAGTTGTGCAAATTACAAAGTTAAAACATGTAAAGTAGACATTCAAACAGTGAGACTGTTAACAGTTCTCCATGATCTGACAAAAACAACAATATGGTCATCCATCTTACCCACTCAAATATACATGCAATTATATCAATAGGGTAAAATTAAACACAACAAAACAGAGCAAAGCGGATCACAAGAAAGCAATGTAAGACATAAATTTCAAAGCTAGACAATTCAAGATATTCACTGTCATATTGACTCTTGTTTTCTTCCAGATAGTTGTCCATATTGTCAAATATAGGGAATTCACATGAAACAACCTAGTATGGAATTGATCTGAGCAGGACGAGGAGGGCATTACAGGTCTTCAAGACCAGACATTAGGGAAGCCAAGAATGGCTGTCATAGTGTCTCTCATTCTCCTCAAAACAGCTGTCCATACCTTCATGTGTGTTGAACTTAAACAC